>CAUYRT010079619.1:0-19516 GCA_963574885.1 Lepilemur ruficaudatus | reverse complement strand
AAAAAAAAAAAAAAAAAAAAATTTCCTTTCCTTATTAAATTACAGACATACTTGCCTTCGATTCATTATGCAGATTTGAGGCACTCATAAACTAGGCCCCACATTTGTCCATTTATAATATATATACTATAAATGAAGGTTTCTTCTCCAGAGAAGAAAGTTCCAAAAATATTTATTTCCATATTTGCAACATGTGATCTAGAACTACATAAGTGATGTGTTTTACGTGTATCAAACTGAATCTAATTGCTACATGGATTAGTTTAACCAATTGCTCTTAATACTTCAGCCTAGAACCAACCATTGGCATCCTGATCCCAAGATACTTTTCTAAGGTGAGCTTTATTATGGAAGAGGATTGTGATTTTGGTTTTATATTCCAAAATATATTTACTCAAGATGTACCCTCCTCTGTATCCTAATAACTTGGTCAGTTATTTCCCACAGAAAATATCAATAACTTTTTTTTAGTGATCAAAGTCATAAAATTACGTCAAGAACGAATTTGAAATTTATGGTGTTCTTAGATCCAAGCATCCAGTGCTCTGTGTCACTTACATCCTTGGCCAGATCATTTCCCTTTTTCAAGCAGCTCTCGTTGGGTTTATTATAAACTCAAAACTGAGCAACTATAGCAGAAGGAAGTTAAAATTCCTTAAGTGAGTGAATGGGGGCTGTTTTAGCTTAACTAGCAAGCAAAGGAACTCAAGTTATACTTTATCAAAAAGGCAAGCTGTTGTTGTATTCTCCCGGAGTAGCCTTATAAAACCTGCAACATGGACTCAAAAAATATAGCACAAGACTAAAGCTAATCCCTAAAAAATATCTTCATCCCAGGTTTTTGTGAGTTTGGGGAATGGCACTTCGGATTGAGATAAAAGCTGCCTAAACTTAATACAAATAAGGGCATGTTAAGTATTTTGAAAAACGGAATAAATTTGTGTTCTGACAGTGCGAAAGGTAGGCTTTTAGGTAGGCTTGAGTTACGTTAGAGAGAGGGAGCCTTCCCTCTGCATCTCAAATTACGCCAAGTAGGACTTCAGCTTTAACATGTTTTACGCCCCTGGCTCTAAGCAGCTGCAGTAGGACTGCATGTGTGATGTCGCTCCTGGCCTCAAGAGGGGGCTGCAGACATTGAGTAACGACAAAGCAGTCTTTTAGACAGAGAGGCCTCCCTGACATTTGTCATCACTATTGCCTTTGAATGTGTGTCTTATGTGTCATCTCTGAGGTAAGGGCCAATTCGCTGATCCACAGGACATGGTCAAATACTCGGTAAGGAACGCTCTTTTAGAATGGTTTTCATGTAGTAGTCAAAATCTACTTTTCATTTTATAATCTAAACGTTGACTGGTGAACTCTTGATTAACATTTGGTGCAGAGCAGAATCAATATCACATTGGGAAGTTTAGTCTCTTATTCACCAAATCCCAGTACATCTACCCTAGAATTATTAAATGCATAGAGAGATTCCAGTTTCATGTCTTTTTCTCCTGTGAACAAGAGCTTTTTGTGCTGTCTGTTCTCTGGTTTACACCCACCCGACCAATTTACAAACAACTCCTTGCAGTGTGTTAACATTTCATGGTGAGATGAAGTGGAAAGTGTTCCTATGACACAAAAGCCCTTTACTTAAGGGATGCTTCGGGGTTAAGAACAGTTTTCCACTCCAGATGGTTTCATTATGTTCTCTATAATGGGTGCAGTTGTTTAATATTTGAGCTGAGATGATTGAATATACATTATTCGAGCCATAAAAACTCCATAGGCTCTGCCTTTTAAAGCAATTAATGTGTGCCTAGGGTAGGCTAAGACAGAAAGAGGAGGCTGATGGTCATCCATAAAAATAGCAAAATTTAAAAGATGCAGATTTGAAAGTATCATGTTGTTTGTGTAAACAGGATTTACTCAGAAGGCTGTCCTGCATGTATAGCTGCCTGTTTCCTTTGAAAAGTTCCCCTTTCAACTTTGTTGAATGGATTCCTATTGAAATCTTATTAAAATAATGTCTCTTCCAGAAGAAGAGTGAGCTTGCCTTCAGTTTTGCAAGTGGAAACTCTTTTAGTTGTAGAAGGGCTCCCTAACCTGCCACTGGTTGTGGCCTAACTTCCTCAGTTTCTTGGGGGCCTGATGTGACCTTTTAGATGAACTTGAAATATTGCTGCTGCTTGATAATCAGATTCAGTCCAAAACTTTTTATGAATATGTACCCCATGGGAGACACTGGTAGACCTTGGTGAGGATACAGAGCACTTTCTATTTGTAGCCTAGCGTGGGGCCAGTCCTGAATATTACTAACCAAAATGCAGGGGGGCGTTGAAATAGAGGTGAGAGTAAAAATTAGCTCAGATTGAGAAGGTGTAAATCTGCCTTATCCCTCGTCAAACACAGATAAAGCCAGGAAACAGAATTTCTCTCAGGGACATGCTGCAGCTAGAGCTTGTCATAACTCCCTTTGAGTGACTACTGCTTTCTTCCTCACTGAGAAGCTTTGTTCTCTAAAATCATGGACTACGAGAAATTTTACTGTTTAAAATTGTATCAGTAAGAATGAAAATCCCACTTTTACATAATTCACTTTGACACGGAGAAGTGGTCTCAATTCCCAAAGGAAATGCAGAGTTTCAGATAAGGGGTTCTGGGACACACATTTCGCATCTGTCTTAATTCTGTGGTTTCTGAGGATCAGGAGTCTGGGTCCACTTGCACACCAGACCTGATGTTCAGCCCTTTGTACACAGCCCTGCTTTGTTCTGAGCCTATGGAAATACTGATTCATTTAAATCCCACCTTTCCCCCAAATTTTATGATTTCCGTGGTTCATCCATGTACAGTCTCCTTCATAGTAATAGATTGGTTTTGTAAGACTATAGGTTTGTTCCTGAAGGTGTTGAGCTGATTACGCTAAGGTAGAAGTACATTCCAAGTGTAAAGCACAAAAGGATAGAGAAGCGGATTTCAACCGAGTATTCAGGAATACTTCAAGAAAGCAGTTGCACTAGTGATTTATTAATTATTTGTTGTCACTATTTTTAACAGTATTTGATATTGCAGATAAGAGACCAAGAAAACTGTTGATTTTTTTATTTTGATAATTCTCAATTTAGCATTAAATGTATTAATATATGTGTGTATTTACATAATATATAAGTAACATATATCCCTGTATCCTGTTTTTTCACTTTCAATGTTTTTGTGTGTAGAAGTTTTTCTTCCACAGAGTAATATCTTCCTGGAGGGTGGAGTCCATGCTTAAATTCCATCTGACGTTTTTTCAGTGTCTTGGCCAATGTTGGGCACACAGTAGATGTTCAATAAATACTGTCCACATGAATCAAAGCAGCTGTCCATCTTAGCTATTTCCTGGAGACTTTCCCCAAGTTTGAAACTGATTATTTCAACTTGGCTTTGTCTGTGGCATCCTCTTCATCACAATTCCACGTCCACCTAATAAAGCACGAATTACCCTCGGGCAATGAGGTGCTGTGCAATTGGAGCCTTTTATAGCTCCGTTTGTCTGCAGTCACCTAAATGTCAGTGGATAGATGTGTTTGTCACAATGTGTGGTAAGTGCAAATAAGCTCCTGGTTAGTAGTATCGTTAGAGATGAAATAGATGCACAGGAACTGAGAGATGTCATAAGCTGTCAGGTGCTACTCTAAGGAAACATAGAACGTCATTTGCACCTGAAAATGTGCAGAAGTAAATGCATGGTTCCTTATCCCAACCTAATTTGTTTTTCAAACCTTTGCATGTTTATTATGTTTGTTTATCCACTAATTTGGTCAAGGCATGGTGAAATAAACCATTAATAAAAAATAGTTGAGGAAAACCACTAATCAGTAGCAGTATAGAAAAAGCAGCCTCAGTTTACTAAATGTGCCTTCAAGGTAGGACATGCCCTTTAGGTAGAGGGTTGGTGGAGAACAGGAATCTCTGCTTTTTAATGGCTGGTAGTGGATCTATGTCATTGATCTGCCTACAGTGACACTTTTCCTTAATTGAAACTTAGGTATACAGTGGCCTCACCTATTCATAAAGTCTGTAAAAGTAGGGAGTAATAGAAAAAGCCTTTTGAGTAGCCAAAAAGGATTTGATACAGCTCATATTCTAAATTAAACCACCTTCTTTCCACACAGGTCTCTTCAGTTCATGCTTGCTGGACATGAAGTTCTGAAGCTTTCTTGTCTGGCATTTGGTCCCTAATGGATGTCACCATGTTATAGTTTGAGCTAGACACAAGGGACTTAGCTGTATTCCTGTCCTCACATCCCTCTAGGCTCCACTGGTTTGATGGAGCGATTGCATCTCAGTGATGTACACACCTGAAACAGTTTTATTCCTCCGCCCTCAACTCCTATGAAGGAACCAGGAGGGAGACAGCCCCAGTGTGCTCTGTTAAATCCATTAACACTATTTTGTGTTCTAGTTAGGTTATTAAAATTGAAGTCTCAAGTCATTTCAGAGCTCCTATCTTTTACCACAAGCTCACCTAAGGCAGGGATGCTCCAGCAACTTGAGGCTACGAGGTCCAGGGCCTGACCTCTCTCCTCTCTCATCTGCCCCACTCCTGCTCCACTAGGGGTGAGAGATTGGGGAATTTGCTGTCTTCTCTGTGATGAGTTGCTGCCAATCTGGTTCCTAATCCTATAAATTTAATATAGCCAGATGTGGGGATAGTGGGCCCTGTCGACCATGGAGCCAGCCTGGGCTCCTCTGATGGTGGTGAGCCTGAGGTGGTGAGCCTCCCGGGAGAGGCAGCCGCTTGCAGGCATCAGACCCACAGTTCTCTGCAGCACACGTGGCTCAGTCCTGCTGTGGCAGCCCCACGCACCTGCAAAGCCCCATGGCATTTACCTTCCATGTGCCCAACTCTGAGGCTGGCCTGACTTCCACCTGGAGGAGAAGAGACCTCTCCAAACATCTGGAAATATCCTCTTGGAGTACACCAACCTGAGTGGGAGTTTGGGGACAAATTGAACACTTCCCTTTGTCCATGGAAAGCACGGAGAGAAACCACATCCTTGAGAAGAAAATCATTGTGAGGTGGTGACACTCGGCAGCTGTCCTTAGTGGCCCCAGTTGGAGCCACTGCTTTATAGATCACCCTCTTACATGTCCGCTGGTGGAGTCTCCTGTCGCAGACACATTCTGACCGAAGGCCTCCAGGATGCTGTTCTTCCTGGCTGGGTCTCTCTACACCTCTGCCAAGGCCTGCCTGCCCAGTCCCTCTCCGGGGAGTGGGTCTAATTTTCAGGACCAGATGTGTTGCTGGAGATTCTCAGACCATTCGAGCCCCTTTTTTCACATTTGGCAGGAAGAATCTGCACATTTCAGCAAGCCCTGAATGCAGCAGGCGTGTTAAATCAAAAATAAGCTTCCCAGTCATTATTTTAAGTCTGGTTTTGATCACTTTTCCACAGAAAGATTAAATTTTTTGATTTATTTAAGATAAATAGGATTTGAAAATGATGAACAAAAGAAAGTTCTTAAAGGAGTTTGTCTGGAAAACAAGGCTGCCAAATAGATAAATATATAATTACTCTCTATTGAGTACCTACGACGTGCCAGAAAATGTCTAGATACTTCACATTTGATCGTCGCCACCGTCTCATGAATTGGGCATTACTAACTCCGTTTACAGAGGAGAAAATTGAAGCGTAGCGAGGTTGAAAGACTTGGCCAAGGTTACAGAGTGCATTTGTTAGATATTTTTGGTACAAGTAACAAAAAAATGCGATTCAAATGGACTAATGAGTAAGGATGTCATCTCACATCACAGCAGCGTACAGGTGAGCAGCGCCCACCGGCACCATCACGGGCCCAGTTTTCACGTCTCCTCTGCCATTCTCGGCGTAGCGCTCTGTCCTTGGGCCCTCTCCTCCCTTGGCTGCCAGATGGTGGTTGCTGTCTCGGGCCTCGTAATCAAATCTGGGAAAAGAAGAGACTCTCTTCCAAGGTGGCCCTTTGTAAGAAAAAAGAAATTTTCCTACAAGCCTACCGGAAGAGTTCTTATGTCTCTGTGGTCAGGTTTGCACCATGTGCCCATCCTATGTTGAATGGATTTCGAAGACTGGCTAAGTGAGAGACAGGTGAAAGAGTGGCCTACTGGGACAAAACTTGCTCTCTGTTTGGAGGAGGTAGAGGTGTGCATGTTTATTGTTGCTTATACAAGCAGCAGTGTCTGCCACACAGAGCAGAGCAGGGACTCAAACCCAGCTTGCCTCATCCCAAAGCCTGGGTTTGTCTCACTTATTCCCCAAGCTCACATACTTATGAGGGTTTACTGTATATGGCCATTATGAAAACCACAGTTGAAAAAAATCCCAGCTTTTTAGAGATTTGCACATTTATATTTGGGTTAGATATATATTAAAATTTGTTTACTTTTTTTGAACGTGGGCCAAGTAGTGTGTGGAACAAGTATGGTCTTGCAGAGTGTGACTTCCTAGCAGCAGAGCAAGCATTTAAAACTTAATTCCTTCTGTCTGGTGTTAATAATCCATTTTATATAGTGTCCTTCTCACTTTCTCCCCTGCTGAGGAGTGGTGGCTCATGCGTTTGGAAAGATAGACAGACAGAGGAGGCTCTTGAGTTTCAGGATAAGGGATATCAATTTTCATTTTCCCTAAGGAATAGGGAATCACTGAAAGTGTTAGCCGGAGAAAGCTATCACCCAAACTATGATTAGGAAGCTAAGTTTGTCAGAAGTGGAGGAGAAGAATTGATTGAGAGAAAAATTAGAGGCATTTACATTTGTAGGGGGTGTGACTATCGGTCAACCAAGCCTGGTGTGCAAGAGATGCCCATTCCTTTATTTTCTTAAGGTTGAGTTTCAAGTTCCATCCTTCTGGGCTTGTAGGAAACTCAGTCTCAACCATGATTTTGTGCTCCTGCCTTCCCAAGGATGCTCTCAAATCGGGAAAGATTACTAGGTGTCTGGGAATCCTAGGAAAGACCCCCCACATTGACTCTCTATCGTGGTTGCCACTGACATCTCTGCAGCCCGGAGACCTCCTGTGGCTTAGAGCATGGGGAGCGTGGCCAGGGAGGTCCAGGTCCCTGTAGACATCACACAGCCATCTCCTCTGAGGTGGTGTCACCTCTCCAGGGTGCTGCCATCCTCGCCTTCTCCCAGTCTATGATCTCTTTCTAAACTTTGCATTCAGTGAAATTTATAGGCTTTCTGTGTGGTTTGATTGAATGCTAACATAAGCACACCCCAATCGCTCCAGAAGCTTCTCCTGTGCCCGCTTCCAGTCAATCCTCTCCCTTCCCCAGGGCAGCCACTCTTACGGGCTCCATCCCCATGGATTAGTTTGCCTGTTCTAGAATTTCATAGAAATAGAATCACTTAGCATATACTCTTTCATGTCCTGTTCCTTTTACTCAGTGTTGTGTATGTGAGACGTAATCCATATTGTTATATAAATCAATGGTCCATTCTATTTCGTGTTTAGTATTACCTTTTTGTTGCTAAATAGTATTCCACTTCTCTGATTGGTAAGCCTTTTCCTCTCCTCATCTTTGCTTTAAAGGCATTCTCTCCCTCCCCATTTTGCCCTCACTAAGTGTGCTTTCTTCAATAGAAGCCAGGAAGCCTTTTCCTGAGGCCAGGCATGCACAGGTGCTCACCTCTTCATGGATTAGAGAAGGGAAAAGGCAACACGAACAACACAAGTTAATATCTCAGTAAATTAGCCTGCCACACTCAAAGAGGCAGGAAGGCCTGAACTGGGGAGGTGGGTGAGGTTTGGAATCGGGAAGAGAGGGTGGTTACGAGAAAGCCAGTGCAGTGGTGGCACCAATGCATTTATACATAATTTGACCTGGGGACACAGAGGATGAAGGTCAGTGCTGGGTTGTTTAGCCTGGAGGTGACTGAGGTCACTGGGATGGGGATGGGCATGGATGTTAGTGCCAACAGCTGAAATAGGTGAAGCAGCAGATTTAGGAAGGAAAACGGTGAATTCAATTTGGTACCTGTTGATTTTGAGGGGAGTATGGAAGATAACAATGGAAATGTCCACTAGGCAGGCGGAAAGAGAGATTGCCAGCTCAATAGTATCTTTAGAACTCAAAGTGGAGATTAAGAGTCATACACGGAGAGGTGAATGCTGAAATCACGGGAAGGGAAAGAAAGGAAAGGATGAAAACAGGCCAAGGGGACCAAGAAGAAGAGGAGTCAAAGGAGGAAGGAAGGGTGGTCACAGCATTAGGACGAGAGTCAGAGAGAGCAGAGTGTCTTGGGAACCAGGAGAGTGAAGGATGTTACAGAGACAGCTGGCAGAAGTGCCAAAGGCTGAAGAGTTGACAAAGTTGAAGACTGAATAAAAGGACATTCCGTTTCCCAACTGGAAGATACCAGTGGCCTTTTAGGGATCAATTTCAGAAGGGAAATGGGAATTGAAGAGGGTCGCCAGGAGCTGCAGAGTAAGAGAGGGTGATGAGACAGATCCAATCATAGCAAATAGCTTTTTTCAAGAAATGTGTACTTCAACAAGGAAAGGAAAGGGCTCAGTGGTCGCTGGAGGGTTGAGGGAAAGGTTGGAGAACGGGTGGTTTGGTGTGTTTACCTGCAAGCCTTGAGCACGCCTGTGGCTGAGGTGAAGGAGGCGGGAGTGAGGGGCTGAGTTTTGACTCAAACTCCCTGAAGAGAAGAGATGGTGGGATGGAAAGTGAGAGACGGGTGGGTTAAGTCTGGAAGAGTGAAGGGTCCTCTTCCCGGAAGCAGTGGAGGAGGAGAGGATGGGGGGTGCATTCCAGAGAGAGGAGGGAGCAGTCCCAGCCCTGGTTGTCCTCAGCATGGCTCCTCAAGAGCTTTTTTTTGTACATTTACTCTGAATATATGGGGTTTATAAAATGTCTCCTTTAGGTACCAGGACACTGAATTTCGAAGCAGCTCATATAGAGGAGGCCTTTCCCAACAGCTCCAGGCAAGACGGTGGAGACAATCCCCCCAAGAGTCAATCTGCAACCACTCCATTGTGTTTGCGGCAAATGGCAGCAAGCCCTAGGTTAGGGGCCGTGCTATGATGTGTTAACAAGAGGCACTGGGCACACATCCTTTGATCAGATTAATCAGGGACCAAACTACAGGGCATTCACAATTGAGATTAGCATTGGCTGGGTAGGTTGGCAAGGCAAAACCGGGAAATGGCAGACTTTGGACACAGAAGCACTTCTTGTTTGCATTCATTTCCAGAATTATATCCGCAGCACGAAAGGGACTCCCAGCAGATTGAATAGGCTTCGCAATTAACACGGCGCTTGCGAGCATACGGTTTGCTCAGGCTGCAATTACTCTGCGCTCGCCGAGTTCACGCCCGTTGGCGGTACAGGGAGGCAGTGATACCGCATGTTCTCCACCTGGCCTCCACCTTCCTTCCTGATTATGTTCTGGAAGGTTCAAGTTGCTACAAACCTGACTACCTCTTTTTTTTTCCTAACACAAATGAACCAGTGGTGTCTGCTTACCTCTTAAAAGGATGTCGCAGTTCTTAAAAATTCTGGCAAGTGTTCTCAGTATCCCCAGTGTAAAATGTGAGGGCTGGCCTGAAAGTAGCCACTCATTGTTAACATAACGAGAGAATAGTACGTGGCTGGATATTTTCCGGACAGCCGTCATATACACCAAATCTGTACCTCAGTATCCCCAATGTAAAAGGCCCAAATATAAACCTATTGAAACATGTGTGAATATATTTGTTCACCTTCTAGGTGGAGGGCGCTGGTCCAAAGCTGGCCTGCTTTGAGTCCAAAGATGCCTATTATGGTGGCTTCTTTATTCAGTATTGCAGGTTTTACCACCGATACCTCTAGGGGAACAAATGGCACTTCTCACCTCCCTTTCCCCACTGTGTATCTTAAGAATTTTTGTCAGTTCCTTCTCTTACCATGTTCTAACTCCAAGCCACTGCAGTGGGTGTGACAGGTGTTAACATACAAAAGAACAAACAATATATCTAGGATGCTTTCTTCTTTCTGAAAGGTGACCATACTCAGGGACACTAATTTTTAAAAAATATTTAGAAATTTATTTCTCAAATTCTATCATTGCAAACTAGGTGGGGGTGATTCAGACGCTGAAGGCTGCAACGGTTTGTCTCCCTCCATCTTCTGTCTCCCTTCCCCTCTGCCACCAGGATCCTGGTCTTTTTCTGCATGTAAAGTACCTCTGCCTGGGGTTGGACAGGCCCCGTGCTACGCCCCTGGGAGGAGATGTGCTCTAGGCCTCCAGGAACTCACACTCTGTGACAGATGGTGGCAAATTAAACTGGCAATTGAAAAAGCCAGAGTGTTTCCAGAGCCTCTGCTAGAGAAGTGATTTCGGAGGGGAAGAGTCTGGCGAGATGAATGGCTGGAAAACGGCCAAAAGCATTCCGTGCCTGACATCAATTTGGTCAACAAACACTTCCTGAGCCCCTATGCAGAAGCAGCTATTCCAGACCCTATGTGCACACACAAAGATTAAAGTCACCCACATTCTGCCCTGTAACCTGGTAAGACTGACAGCACATTGAGGGAAGCAGGGACAATTCTAGGCCAAGCAGGAGGAGGAACAAAGGCTTATATGGGGATGAACCCACAATTATGGCTGCCACACAGTGGAGTGGAAATGTGTGTTGATGGGTGGGCCTTGAATGACATGATGAGGATGAGAGAAAATGAATCCTGGGGCTGGAGGGCTCCCAGGGATGGTCTGGGCAAGTCCCTCCATTTCAAGATGAGGAAACAGAGACCCCTCCCCAGAAGGGTGAAGAAGTGATTTGTCCAAGGTTAAGGTCACTCAGGTATTTGATGTTCAGTGATTAATAGTGCAGATAACACCACCAATGGCTAAGGTGATAAAGCACTGACTATGCGCTCAGCCACTATCCTAAGTGCTTCAGGTGTAATAACTAGATTAACTAACCTAATCCTCAGGGTATGTTATTTTCATTTGACAGATGGAGAAACAGAGACAGAAGAGGATGAGTACCTTGCCCAAAGTCATAGGGCCAGTAATTGTTGGCGGAAGTGAGAGTCACGTGGGCATTCGGGCTCCAGGGCCTGTGCCCCTAATCTCTGAGCCGCGCCACCCTCGGGTCTCTGACTCCTGGTCCAGCGCTGCTTGTCCTTGAACTGGGCACGTAAGGGCTTGGGGAGATGCTGCCCTCTCCTGAACAAGGCAGTGCTATGATGAAGGTGACATTTAAAGATGCTTGTTGTGGCTTCAGGGGTCAGAGTGGACTAGAGAAGAGATGGAGAGGGGATACCAGGTAGAAGATGATCTAAATTCAGTTGTGATGAACATCTGGACCGCAGCAAGAATGGAGAAGATTGCATTGGACTGGAGTGATTAGTTAGTAGTCATTTACTGCATAGTATGAATTAGTCTGTCCTGTTGCTTATCGTAGGGGAAAAGAAAAACTCTAATTGAAGAAGGAGGGAGTGGAGAGAGGGTAGAAAGCAAAAAAAGAAGGGAGGAAAAGTGCAGCAAAGGGAAGGAGCAAAGGAGCAAAAGTAGAAATGGACCAAATGTTGATGAAGACTTCACAGTATTTCTTAGGCAGGTTCTGGTCATTTGGGGATAGTTTAATCTACTTCAGCTAAATGTCCACGTCAATTTCTCACTGAATGAGGGCAAGAAGAGAACAAGAAAGACCCCATCTCCAGGTGAGAATGAGACCTTAACAAGGGAGTAAAGCCCATCTTAGGAGCCCAGCTGTTCTTCACGGATGGGGTCCCCCACAGGGAAGGGCTTGTCACCTCACTGCTGGGACTCCTGGCAGCAGATAGCCCTCAGCTGCCGAGATCCTCCTTGCCCAAGATCTGTGACTGACTGACACAGAAGGAGAAAGACGAGGCCATTTCAGCCCAGTGTGGGCACTCCTGACAGGCCACTGAAACTCCAGAGCTCTCCGTGGGGTCAGCCAAGGCTGCTCCTGTGCCGTGTGGCAGCTCCACATCCCCTCTGCCCGCTCCTGCTCCCTTTCTCCCCTTCCGCACTCCTTAATAAACATCCTGCCCACCGAACCCTGCTCATAGCCCAGGGACGCGAGGCACCATCGTGGAGACTCCCGGGCTGTGTCCTCTCTCACCCTCTCACACGCCAAACTCTGGCTGTCCTGACAGGGAGCGAGTGCTCCTTCCTCCACGCCGGCACTTCCTTGCGCAACCGTTTGCATCATGGAACACGACCTTTCCTGTTGAGAAAGGCTGCTCTTCAGCAGGACAGAGGTTTAGCTGCCTCCCTTGCTAGAACCTTCACACAGGCTTGGGGCAGGTTGGTTTATCTCACTGTTGACTGCAGGTGTTACACGGAGCAGGGGATCCCAGGGAATTTTTTGTTTATTTTTTTATTAGAAGCTGTTTTTCATTTCAGTGAGATCTGCCGGCTCAAGCTTCTGCATCTGCTGATAGACCTTCATCGTGTGTGTGTACGCACACGTGTCTTTGTACGTCACCACCAGAGCCCGCTTCAGTAGTGCAGGGAATTCACTGTCACGATACAGAATGACTCGTGAAGTCCAGGGCACAGGCAGGGGGGTCTCTCCGCTCTGCACCTGCGCTCTGCAGGCCACTTGGCTCCTTCTCTGCACAGGAGGCAGCAGCAGCCAGCCCCTGAGCACCGGGTCCGCCTCACTGCAGATCTAGCTGCACTAGTTCGTGGGTTACCAACACCGGTTCCCAATCCCGGGAGAGCAGGAATCTGCCTGCCTGCCCAGCTTGAGTGAGATGGTCCCCCTGCTCCACCACCTGTGGCTGGGGACTTGTCACACAGACTTAGCAGACTCTTCCCCAACCCCCGCTGGGGGTGCAGAGTCTCAGAGAAAGGAGCT
Source organism: Lepilemur ruficaudatus (assembly GCA_963574885.1). Lineage (NCBI taxonomy): Eukaryota > Metazoa > Chordata > Mammalia > Primates > Lepilemuridae > Lepilemur > Lepilemur ruficaudatus. The sequence goes on along the minus strand of CAUYRT010079619.1, from coordinate 6,692 downwards.
GTGGGGTGCAGAAGAGATAACCCCACCTAGGGTTGATGACACTGTATGGAGGTGCCCAGGGAGAAAGTCTTTCGGTGAACGGAGCAGTGACTAGATTTCTCAAGAAACTACTAACTCTCATAGATAAATGTCCCCAGCACAGAGGAGGAGCACTGTGCCTGGGGAGACAGAGAATAGACAATGAATAGCTGCTTGAATTAACTGCGACCTGGACAGACTGAAAACAGGGAAGACACTGCTCGATGCTTCTCGTGGGTTCTAAGAATAACTGTGGGTACGCAGAGTCACATTTGAAGGAATGGGCTGGTATTGAACGTGGAGCTCCCTTCAGTCCTGGAGGGACACCCCCATTGGCATTCTGGTAGACACACTGCTCTCAGATGCTCATTTTCAAACGCAGGACGTGAGCAGTTTCACAAATATCCACCAGATGGTACCTTCCGACAAGAAATTAGGTTTCAGGTTGTGGCAATCCAAATTGTTTTTCCACCCCACTAACAAGCTATGGAATTAGATGCTTGCGCTGGCTGTGGACGAAGGAAAGGAAGCGGACAGGAACCGATCCCGGGGGATGCTTACAGTGTTTTTCGTCTCAAGAATATGAAACAGAACATGGAGCATCCTTTTTGTAGCTGGGGGAGCGGCTTGTAGAAGAGTCATGGAAAAGGCCAGAGTGAGGGAAAGACTTTGAGGTTATCTCTCGAGAGGGACTGGGTATAAAAGGCCTCAATGAAACCTTTATCTCGTCCCACTAGCTGCCAAATATCTCTGCGTCTGCACGCGCTGCTGGAATGCTCTGAAATTATAGCGGCTGCCTTTACAGGAAAGCCTTTGTTGCAGAGACGTCCTCCTCGTTTGTTTGGTCCTTTGCCTGCTAAGCCCTGAGCCACCGTCTCCCCAGGTTGTTTAGCCCCCTTGGACTGGGGACAGTAACTCGTGTTTACTGCAGGGTGACCGTCTAGTCCTGATTTCACACTTTCCTGCTTCAGGGCTGAAGTTCAGCAGACCTGAGGGTTGGCTGGCCCGGCTCACTGAACTGTACGCACCGGGGACAGCGCTGGGTCCCCATGTTCGGTCGGTGAGCTGGGCCGTTTAGAGTGGTGGGATGCTATTTTCAAATTTTTAATCATTTGTTTCTGGTATTTTCTTACGAAGTTCCCTTGCCCTATTTTGCTGGTGAAGCGTATGTCAGGAAAATTAAGGCTCTGGAGAAAGAGGTTTTCTCCCGGCTTTTGAGTTTCAGAAGTTTAGGCCATACAGAGGCAAACCCCAACAGACTTGGGAGAACTCGTGGTAAATCAACGCAGCTTTCCTGGGTCGGGGAGGGAGAAGGGAGTGGCCTGGGGGTGGATCAGGAGAGAGTAGGTGCTGGTGAGCTGAGCAGGGCTGTCTCCTTACTCTGCCTGCAGCCGTGCTCCCTGCGGAGGGGCAGATTTGTGGGTCTGGGGTGGGGACATGAACCCCCTCTGCAGAGTAAAATGCAGGAAGGGTGTGAAGATCCCAGCAGGGAAAGAGCTGTTCCCACCCCCGTCCCCGGAGCAGAGGGGCAGAGGGATCCAGGTGACTTTGAGAGGCACGGAACCAGCAGAAGAAGTATGTGGGTTCAAAGACATCTCTCAGTGGAAAGTGCTGTGTTGGAAAGTGTCCCCTCCAAATGTGTGCCCATGTGGCACCTGAGAATGTGACCCAATTTGGAAATGGGAATTTTGTAGATATGATCAAGTAAAGGTGAGGCCATTCTGGATTAGACTGAACCCTAATCCAGTGATTTAGCATCCTCATAAGCAGAGGAAAATCTGGACACAGAGGAGGAAGCATCTGAAGAGGGAGGTAGAGACTGGCCTGATTCCGCCACAAGCCAAGGAACGCCCAGGGTTGCCGGCGACCAGCAGAAGCTACAAAAGGCAGAGAGGGCGCCTTCCCTATAGCCTTGCAAGGAGCATGGCCCCGCCAACACCTTGATTTTGAACATAGCCTCCGGAGCTATGAGAGGATCCACTTGTGTTATGCTACACCACTGAGTTTGTGGTTCCTTGTTACGGCCGCTGTTCCAAACTGACAGGGACAGGGAGGAAGACAGAGGAGTGGTCAGTGTGGGTCACACCTGAGGAGCAGGTGAGGACAGAAGTTGCCAGTGCAGGGAGGACCACCAAGGGCTGGATGGGCCACCTTGACAGGGCCTCCTGGGGCAGGGGTCCTGACTCTGTGAGATTACCTCCCTGCCGTCCTGTGGATGGGCCTTGGACCAGAGATTCAGCAAGAAAAAAAAGCAAAAGTTACATTTTCTGCACCCTTGAGTTTGCAGACTAAAATTGAATACCAGCTGCACACCCACTCCCTTATTACATAATTCTCTAGGAGTGAGGACCATTATCCATATTTGGTGGTCAGGAGCTGATGCCTAGGAAGCCAGCCAAGGCCACCACGCTCCACTGGCAGTGGGACTCGGGCCCACCTCTGCCCGCTTGCCCAGCCCTCCTGCCTCTCTTTACTGCTTCCACTCACTTCCCGCTACATGCCTGATGTGCTGGCTAAGCTCACTTGGGCCCTGGGCCCTAAACACGAACCCGTACTTCCTACTTGGGCCCTGGATCAGGTGCGTTCTTGACAAATAGGCCCCTTCTTTCATGTTTGCCTGTCAAAAACCCACCCCTTACTCCAGGCCCAGCTTATGACACTTCCCAACTCCTCTAAACCAGCTGTCATCTCTTTTTCAATTTTGGGAGTTTTGGAGCAATTGTGAGAGCTCTTTGTGTATTTTTTTTTTGTTTTTCTTTTTTTGTTGTTTGTTGTTTCTGAGACAGAGTCTTTCTCTATCACCGCAGCTAGAGTGCAGTGGCATCCTGGGCTCAAGTGATCCTCCTGCCTCAGCCTCCGAAGTAGCTGGGACTATAGGTGCACAGCCACCATGTCCAGCAAATTTTTCTATTTTTTTTTTTTTGTAAAGATGAGTTCTTGCTCTTGCTCTTACTCAGGCTAGTCTCAAACTCATGGCCTCAAACAATCCTTCTGCTTCAGCCTCTCAAAGTGCTAGGATTACAGGCATGAGCCACCATGCCTGGCCAGTGGGAACTCATTGAAGGCAGCATCTTGTACTGCTCTGTGGTCTCCCCAGCGGTAGCGTGGCAGCCCCCCTCGCAGGTCTCAGAGCAGACCTGTTCATCTGTGTGGCATAATCACCCCTAAAATGGTACTGTTTTCCATGGTGCACTTGTAAACAGCTTCCCTCAGCTGTGACCAAAGCGGGCCCATTATGATTTGGGGAGACAGCTCTCACCCAGACTGCACTGGTCTAGCAGATAGAAGGCTGTCTGTCATCAAGGCTGGAATGTCACAGCACCTGTGGGGGTAACCTGCAGTCAGGGCCACTCTGTCTGCGTCCCTTGTCCACCCAAGCTGGTGGGGGGAGCAGCCTCCCTAACAGAGCAGAATGGGATCTGCAAGCTTCTTGGGTGGCACAACTTCAACACCTTGCTGACTGCCTGCCAATCTGGCTTCTTCCTCCATCTGCTGATGCCTGAAATCCCTTGACCTGGCCACACAGACCTGTGTTCTGGAATCGGAGATAAGACTTGAAAGGCACGATTTCCTGGGACAGAAAGGAGTGATTTAAATTCTCACTGGAGTGTAAGCTGCTGATAGAAGCGTCTTTCCTGAGAACAGGTTTCAACTAGGAGCACGGAGAAAGCAGAAGGACACTGAGCTGACCAGTGGCCCAACAGCGGGGTGGAGGGAGCAAGGCGGGGCAGAGAGCCTGGGGACCAGGGGTGAATCTGCACCCTGGATCAGGTTCTGATTCTGACCTTCCACGCTAATGAATCTCTGAATTTTGATTTCACAAGACGAAAAAAAATAATTTTCTGGAAACATTCTGGAACACCAAAAGGTTGCCACTATTTATTTGATTATTTAAGAGCATGAGAAATAAACAAACAAGCACAACAAAAGCTCTACCACCTGTAGTCACCATCATTCTTAACAGAACGGATGTTTTAATGACAAAGGAGTGGGAAAGACAATCTCTGAATAAAGCTAGTCCTTTACATTGAATGACTATAGCGTATGGGGGACAATGACTCCTTTGGTCCTTTCTACCTCTCTTTGCTGAGACCCTGTGACAATACTGGCAGAAACTGGCATCCAGATACCACCTGGTTTTGCCCTGTTCCTCGGGGAGTCTGACGCCCCGGCTAATTTATAGTGTGAGACATGCTGCCCCCTGGTGGTCCAAAGGAGTTGCCGTCGCTCCCCAAGGGGTCTCCGCGTATACTCAATGCATAGGGCCCCTTCCCGCCGTGGGTTCTGTCTTCATGGAGCACCCACCGCGCGCTGAGCGCAGGACCCGTGTGGGGCAGGGCACAGGGAGATAAAGAGAGCCTGTCAAGGGGCTTTTCTGTAACACTGATGTTTCAAGCAAAAGTTAGCAAGAATGTCTGTGTTGGTGCGTTGAAATATCTGTCCCCTCAACTCCCCGCTTCACCTCGGCGCCACTGCTTGCTGCAGGCACTCGTGGAGCCCGCTCAACCGCTCGGTCTCAGAGGATCCTGTAGGCTTAGGGCCAGCTGGCCACTGCCAATCTGAATAACAAACAGAGAGAGGCTCGCTGAAACAGAGACTTTAGCATTTACGTGGGAATGGGGCGTTGCCAGGGGAATACGGGTGCCATGGCATGCTATGTGCATATTCTGGGAGGTAAAGGAAGACTAAATGTTTTGAAGGGAAAGTAAAGAGAATCCTCACCTATAATTGTTTTGAAATTACCCATGGCTACAAAGATTAATAACACGGGTGATGCCAGTCTGAGGCTGGACAGGGAGTTGCCGGGCAGATGTCTCTGCAGAAGTATTTTTTGGGTAAGATTGCAATGGCCTTTGTGCAAGGTTGTGGTTTCTGCAGAGTCCTTTGTGATAGTTTTTATCAGGCATGCAAGTGCGAGAACCCTCTGTTTAGCCTTCCCCAGGTCTGTTTGTCAGTTTTGTGCGTGTGTGTGTGTGTGTGTGTGTGTGTGTTTTGAAAAAACATTAGTGATTCTTTTTTGATTCTGACAACTTTCATACCACCCGGTGCTTTATCTCCAGCCCTGCAGGGAAGGCTGGGCCCACGGACCCTGACAAGCTGGAAAGTGACCTCACAGACCAAACGGGCATGCCTGTTCTCAGCCTGTCAATAGTCCGAATCCTGCTTACAGGGCTACCTGCAGGTCCGGCAGGCCTCTGTCCCGCATGACGGCCTTCCATAACCACTCAAAACCCGCAGTGGCCTCTGTATCCTCAAGCCAATTCTCTACCATCACTTTTTATTATTTTATTTTTCAAGTAGAGGTGAATTCCTTGATGGCCAAGGCTGTGTTTACCAGTTTTCCACCCATCCCTCCTTGCATTATATCCTAGAGCTTCCAAATTTTTTCTTTTATTATGTACTGGAGCTACCGTCTTCATTTCAAGTATTGGGACCACACTTAGGCCTCATCAAAATATTTCCTCCTCAAAGAAGAGAACTAATTAAGTCAGTATAGGCTAAGTTATTTGGCAGTAACAAACAATCCCCAAAGGTCTGTGGCTCAAAATAACAAAGCCATATTTCTTCCTAATGTTACACAGTTACCATGGGTCCCTGAAGGATAGGGTCACCAGATTTTGCAAAGAAAAATCTGAGACACCCAGTTAAATTTGCATTTCAGATAATCAGCAATTTTTTTTAGTGTAAGTATGTCCCATATATTGCATATTAAAAAATTATTTTTTTCTGAAATTCAAGTATAATGGGGCACACTGTATTTTATCTGACAACCCTACTTGGGGGCTCTGCTCCAATGTCCTCGCCTGGGAACTCAGGTTAAAGTTGCCTCCACTGTGTCCTTATCGCAGAAGAGAGAAAGGGAATGTGAGAATTTGCACACTGGCTCTTGAAGTTTCCTTTTGGAAGTAATCTACATCACTGTCCTTCACATTTCTTTGGTCAAGGCTAGTCATTTGGCTATTCCTACCTGACAAGGGGTGGGGAAATGAAATCCTTCCATGTGCTCAGGAGAGAGGACCAGGTAATTAGTGAACAGCCCAAATCACACCAGAGTTAGACGTGTTCTGGTAACAGCTAGTAAGAAAATGTTATTTCTCCATATTATTATTATTATTATTATTATTTTTTTGAGACAGAGTCTCACTCTGTTGCCCAGGCTAGAGTGCCGTGGCATCAGCCTAGCTCACAGCAACCTCAAACTCCCGGGCTCAAGCAATCCCTCTCCCTCAGCCTCCCGAGTAGCTGGGACTACAGGCATGCACCACCATGCCCGGCTAATGTTTTTATATATGTATCTATATTTTTAGTTGTCCAGCTAATTTCTTTCTATTTTTAGTAGAGACGGGGTCTCACTCTTGCTCAGGCTAGGCTCGAACTCCTGAGCTCAAACGATCCTCACGCCTCGGCCTCCCAGATTGCTAGGATTACAGGCACGAGCCACCAAGCCCGGCCTCTCCATATTATTAAAAGAAATTATATTAAGCATAATCTTCACCTCTGTAATTTCTGTCTAATGGTTTACTATTGATTTCTAGCAAATAGAAAATGCTTTCCATATCCATACCCATTTAGGTATGTGAAGATGACTAAAGGCGGTTCTCCCTTATCTTTTCTTTTCTGGATTAAATACCTCCTCTTTTGTTTTTTCTTTTAGACATAGGGTCTCACTCTGT
>CAUYRT010079617.1:0-10933 GCA_963574885.1 Lepilemur ruficaudatus | reverse complement strand
ATCTGCTGATACGATATTACCTGCTAACTGCCATAGTGCCTCGATAGTGCATTGCCATTCTCTCCATTAATTCCAAGGGTGTTATCTGGAAGTATTAAGTAATGAAGAGTTGGGTAGCAATTAAGGAGGTCTCTTTGGCTTCTCAGTATATTTTTTCCTTTGATTGGAGGTTCTATAGATAGGAAAGATCGGTGGGAAATAGAATTCCTTGATACTCTCTCAGAATGTGACATATCAATAGGGTGAATATACAAGCTGGTTTTCCAGAGACAGTGCCCATTTATACTAGTTGTTCTGGTGCCCTGGCTGGTTGAGCGTTTATCTCAGAATATTCATTTTTTTCCTGCAAGCTGTATTAACTCAAGACAGGGTGGGTTTGATACACCTGCATTTTGTACTTCAGGCTTCTGCCACGGACTTTTCTGATGGTGTGTGAGATGCCTATGCAGTTACTTCAGTCAGGATCCACTGGAGACAGAAATCACATCAGTTATTTGAACAGGGGAGAACTGATATAAAGACTAATTAACTAATAAAAGGTGTTTTTTTAAAAAAAGACTCTAATGGAAGCAGAAGTAGCAGATGCAAAAGAGAAACAGCTATCTTGTGGCTGGAAGTGAGTAGACAAAGAACTAAGGACTTAGGAGAGGACATTTGCTATGGACTGAAATGTGTCCCCACTAAATTCTTATGTTAAAGCCGTAGCCCCCAATATGATGGTATTTGAAGATGGGAGGTAAATTAGGGTTAAATGAGGTTATTAGGGTGAGGCCCTCATAATGGGATTAAGGGCATTATAAGAAGAGGAAGAGAGAGAGATTATTCTCTGCCATATGGGGACACAGCTATGGAAGGTAGTTGGCCTTTTGCAAGCCAGGAAGGGAGACTTCCCCAGAAACCAAATCTGCTGGCACCCTCATCCTGGACTTCTCAGCCTCCAAAACTATGAGAGGTGTCTTATTTTTTAAGCCCCCAAGCCCACTCAACTTCCCGGATGGGTTGACAGGTGTCACTGTCCGCACCTGCTTCCTGGCTCCTGCAGGGGGAGCCGGGCGGGGACGCTCATTCCCTAGCTCCCCGCCCACTCCCCGCCCCCTCCGCCCTGCCCCAGCCAGAACCCGACCACGGGAAGAACGGGGTCCGGGGCACACGTGGGGAGCCCGGGAAGGCGCGCTGGGCGCTTCGCCCGGTTTCGGCAGGCTCCGGCACTTTTCCTAGACGCTAAAGCCCATAACCTGATGCCGGCGTTTGAGAGCAGCGCCCAAAGCCAGACGCCTACCCCAGATTCTCGCCTCCGCTGCCAGGGTCCGAGTGGCAGGGATGCAGGCGACGGAGCCGCGCTGGGCGGCAGATGCTGGCGGGGTCGGGGGCGGGCGAAGTCCCGGACCAAGCCCCGGTACCGCCGGGAGCGGCAGGGCGGGTCCTGCAGGCAGCGGGGGTTTCGCGGGGCGCGGTCCCGTACGTGCTGCGCAGCACCGCACGCTCCAGCGGATAAAGGGAAGTCCCTAGGAGCTCCGGGAATTTTCAATCAGGAAGGGATAATACGCCACCCTCCCACTCCAAGTTCATGTGTCTGCGTACGGAACTGTGAGTTATGACTCCAGGGACCAGAAAAGCGCCAATTCCTGATAATGGATTTAAGCTGCCGCGCATTGCGGAACAGAAACTAGAAATGAACAAGCCTGCACCATCACCTAGTGATAAGAATTAGACTCCAGGGCATTGGCAAATCGTACAAATGAGTATGCAAACCCTGATCACCGTTTTGCAGCACACACGGGGAACAGAAGGGCTCAGATGACTGTGGGTGCTGAGAATGCTAACTAGTTTTTTATTTTTTTTAAATTGATACATAATAGATGTACATAGTTTCTGGGTACATGTGATAATTTAATACTCATAAAATTTGTAAAGACCAAATCAGGGTTATTGGAATACCCACTTTGTTAAATATTTGTCTTTTCTTTATGCTAGAAACATTAAAATTATTTTCCTCTAGTTATTTAGAAATATACAGTAGATTATTGTAAATTGTAGTCACCCTACTGATCTATCAAACACTGGGTCTTATTTCTATCATCTCCCTTCTCCTTCTTGGCCTCTGGTAACCCCCAATCTATTCTACCTTTATGAGATCTGCCTTTTAGCTCTCACATATGAGTGAGAACACGGGATATTCGTCTTTCTGTCCCTAGCTTGTTTCACTAAGCATAATGACCTCCAGTCCATCCATGTTGCTGCAAATGACATGATTTCATTCTTTTTATGGCTGAATAATATTCTGTGTGTATATATACCACATTTTCTATATCCACTCATCCATCCATGAGCACTTAGCCTTGTTCCATATATTGGCTGTTATGAATAATGTTGCAATAAACATGGAAGTGCAGATATCTCTTTGATGTATTGATTTCCTTCCTTTTGAATAGATAGTAGTGGAATTGCTGGATTATATGGTAGTTCTATTTTTAGTTTGCTGAGGAACCTCCATACTTTTCTCCATAGTGGCTGTACTAATTTATATTCCCACCAACTGTGTGAGGGTTCCTATTCACCCACATCTTTGCCAGCATTTATTATTCCCTATATATTTTTATAAAAGTCATTTTAACTGGAGTGAGAAGATATCTCATTGTGGTTTTGGTTCATTTCTCTGATGATTAGTGATGTTGAGCATTTTTTTCGTATATTTTTTGGCCATTTATATGTCTTCTTTTGAGAAATGTCTATTCAGATCGTGCCCATTTTTTAAATCAGTTTTTTTTTTTCTTTTTGGTATTGAGTTATTTGAGATCTTTATGTATTCTGGTCATTAATCCCTTGACAAATGGATAGTTTGCAAGTAATATTTTCTCTCATTCTATAGGTTGTCTCTTCTCTCTGTTAATTATTTGCTTTGATGTGCAGAAGCTTTTTAGCTTGATGTAATCTCATTTATCTATTTTTGCTTTGGTTGCCTGTGCTTTTGAAGTCTTGCACAAAAATCTTTGCTCAGATCAATGTTTGGAGCATTTCCCCAATGTCTTCTTCTAGTAGTTTAATAATTTCAGGTCTTAGATTTAAGTATTTAAATCCATTTTTATTTGATTTTTGTACAGAGTGAGAGATAGGGGTCGAGTTTCATTCTTCTGCATATAATAATCCAGTTTTCACAGCACTGTTTATTGGAGGGACTGTTCTTTTCCTATTGTATGTTCTTGGTGCCTTTGTTGAAAATGAGTTGGCTGTATATGTGGGGATTTATATCTGGATTCTCTATTCTGTTCCAATGGTCTGTATATCTGTTTTAATGCCAGTGCGATGCTGATTTATTTACTATAACTTTGTAGTATATTTTGAAGTTGGGTAATGTAGTGCCTCCAGCTTTTTCAGCTTTTTTTTTTTTTGACCCAAGATTGGTTTGGCTACTGGGGGGTCTTTTGTTGTTCCATACATATCTTAGGATTGTGTTTTCTATTTCGGTGAAGAATGTCATCGGTATCTTGATAAGGATTGCATTGAATTTGTAGATTGCTTTGGTTAATATTATAATTTTAACAATATTAATTTTTCTAATTCATGAACATAGAATATCTTTCCATTTTTTGTGCCCTCTTCAATTTATTTCATCAGTGTCTTATATATACTTTTCTGTCTGTCTTGTTTTGTTTTTTGTTAGATATGTTTGCATAGAGATTCTTCGTAATTTATCTGTTGATAAGTCTGTCTTTCTTTTTTTTATTTTTTTATTTTTTTGGACACTAAGTTGCTATGTTCTTTGCACCACTAGATGGTGCCTTAAGCCCAGGTTTGCCTCAGCTCTAGTAAGCAACCCATCCTGGTGCCACTCTGGTGGAGGTCCCAAAAGGGATGTCTAGGCAGTGTTGGAAGACTGACTAGAGGTTTGTGCCTAGAGGACCAGTGGAACCAACCTTGTATGGCGTGGTGCTGCTGAACAACCACTCTGATTTGGTGTCTCTTTTGGACAAGCTACAAAGCAGAATTTCCAGGGCTGGAGATGATAGTTCCACCTACCCCCTTTGTGTCGGGCTATACTCAGAGATATTTTCCCTTCAGACATTCTCAGTGCTCCCCATGTGTTGAGGCAGAGACAGGTCTCCTGCCACAGAACCCAAGATGGTCAGGAAGCTGGTTGTCCACCTTGATCTCACTTCTTCCAGTGTAGAAACCATGAATCAGGGGGAAATTTTCTGCTTGCTTGGTGCTGGACAGATTGGGAGGACTAAGGTTACTGAGGAATTTTGACTTTGAGTCTTTCAGCAATGCATAATACTTATTTTTAATAAAATTTTTATTTTGGGATGATTTTAGATTCATAACTAATAATTCATAATTTGAAAAGGTGCTGAGATAATACAGGGAATTCTCATATACCACTAATACACTTTCTCCTAGTGCTAACATCTTGCATTATCATGGTACATTTGTCAAAACTAAGACGACAACATTAGTTGATTGCCATTAACTAAACTACATATTTCATTTGGATTTCACTAGTTTTTCCATTAATGTCAACATAAGTATTTTTAAACAGTCAGTAGAAAAGAAGGGTTTAATTTTACAGTGGTAATTTATAAGCCACCAAAATGATGTTCTTGAGAAACTTTATTTATCAACATCATACCTCCTTTCTAATTTTTCACTAAATGATATATGTGAAATATGATAAGTGACGATGATAACACAATGATCAAATATGTCAAGAATTGTCAGACATTCAATTGAATGACATAGTACTTCTGAAATGTAAATGAAAGTCACATTAAGACAAAATATTGTGTAAGTGGTAAAAATAAAAATTGTCATTCTAGCTGGACAGATATGACAAGATCACTAGAATGCATTATTTCAAGATTTATTTACTTATATTCAAACATGAAAAGGGTCTAGTCTACAAACTTATTTTTGTGAAAATTGTGCTTTTCCATCTTATGAATGTATTTTTCACACCGTAAGTTGGTCCTGTTTGATGATCGAGACGCAGAGTTTAGGGGGAGCAGAATCTTCCATAAAAGAGAATGCTACTGGTCTGATTGTGTCTGATGAAGAAGAGGAATGGGTGATCTACATTTAATTCAATGGAGGGGAGTCTAATTCGTAAACCTATCTCACTCCCTGCGCCAGCTGCAGCCTCAGTACCTTGTTCATTTATTTCCACAAAAGCCTTGTGGAAAACATTGGACAGATACAGATTTCTCTCCAAAGACATTCCTGAGAAATCAGCTTTGCTGTGGTCAAAGGCATCGCTCATCCCCATACTGCTCAGGGTTGACTTGAGATCATAACTCTCTTCCAGCTTGAACTTGGGAAGATGCAGTTGCACTTCATACAACTCCATCATGTCTTCCCTGGTCCACTCATTCAACTTCTCGTAGGTGATGGCCTTTTCCAGCTGCAAGTTTGGAACCAAGGAAGAAAGAACCAGTAAATTCAAAGTGCAGTGAGAAATAGAGGTTGAGTGAGATCTTCTAGAAATTACATATCCCCCATTACCCAGGGTAACACATGTGGAAATCCTTTGATTGTGTAATGAGATCCTTCACACTGTTGACCTTCAGGATTTTTGTTTTACAGATTAATGGCTCCAAGATATAGGAGAATTAGACTTTGATTCAAAATGGAAGTACTCCTACAAAAGTATGCAAGACATCAACTCTACTAAAATACATCAACGTAAGTATACATTTAGATGTTATCTACACAAAAGCATATACTCTAGTTCAAGTTATATGCCAGGGCGCAAAAAATTAGTTTTATCAACATGGGAGATAGTTCTTTGAAAACAAAATCTGGCATAATATAAAATGTCTATACTCTATAATCAAACAATATTAAATTAATAACTATATACTATGCTGGAACAAAGAAAGAAAAAGAAAAGAAACCACCCAACTCTTAGGAGTAATGATTTTATAGTGAGTTTGAGGGTTCTTTTTCTCCTCTTTATATTTGAAAATTATTAAATAATATATATGTATATATACTATGTATATATGTATATAAGTTTGATTTTTTTAAAATATCACATTTGTTTCAAAGCACATGCTTTTGCTACTTTGAGAGTTTTCTAGACTAAAGCTTTGGCTGTCAATGAAATACCTGTTAAATATTTACATTAATAATGTGAAAATATCTTCGGCTCAGGACCTGCACTCCTAGGAAGAGGGCCTTATCTTACAAGGGAATGGCTCTAATGGCTATTTGCCCACACTAGTCTTATTTTTACCATCCTCTCCAGTTCCAAAAATTTTATGATAAAATTTGGAAGTCTTTTCTACATACTAGTAGGGCCTTGGAAACCTCTAAGTATTAAGTCTGGCACATATGAAAAATTAGGCACTGTGCAAAGAAAGACCTTTGTATGAGAGATTAATGTTCAGTTTAGGCATGCAAATTGCTCAGAAACATGGGGGGTCTGACCAAAGTTATGTCAAGCTTAATAGAAACCTGGATGATAAACAGCTTAAATAATACTCAAAGATGGTGTTGACACAGACTTTTTCTCATAAAGGTTTTTCACTTGATTAAAATATTTCAAAAATAAGTTTTGAAAGATGGCTTAATGTGTGTGTCTGTGTCCTGGACTGACTGAAGTATTGTTATGATCAGTCCACATAGTTTTGAACAGTTTTGTGACTGGCAAAGAATATCTGTATCTGTTGTACATGTGGCTGTTTGTGTGACCACCTCATGCTAGAGATGTCTGTACATTACTTAACCTTTCTGAGGAATAGTAACATCAACTTAATAGAGTTTTGAAAAGTTTAAATGATATTGTAATGATAAATGTTTTTCCCAGTAAAACATGAGAGTAAACACTGACACCTCCCTCACATCAGTCAGACTGATGTGTTTACCTGTTCCAGGCCACTGATGTCTTCTGGCAGTAGTATAAACAGGCTGACGTCACGGCTCTCATAGTAGAGTTGAAGGCCTGTGGCTTGTGGCTTTTCTATGTGAAAAATTTGAAGTTTTTCTTTCATATACATCATTTGCACTGGTTTGCTTGTAGTCTATAAAAAATAAATACTAAAGTCATTGAAGAGATACCCCACTAATCCTTAATTCTTTACCGTAATTTATTCCCAGTTGTCTGGGACCCTGATGAAATTGATGATCCTCTGCTAAATGCTGAATAAAATTCTCCAGACCTTCCTTTCTGGAAATATGTACTTCACTGAATAATATTACCCTTGTGGGATATATGAGTTCCTTTCTCTAACGCTACTGTGGCAACCTCTATAAATCATGGCATGGTAGAGTCTACCAAACACTTAAAAGAATATATATCCTTATGTAAACTATGTAAATGACAGTGATCCAGAAACTAAGTAAAGTATATTTCACATGCAAACATTTGAGAAAGTATAATATTTTAGGATCATAAAAACTGGAATTCACTAAGAGAATGAAGTGCTAGTGGGAAGGCAAAATGGTACAGCCACTTGGGAAGTTGGTAATTTCTTACTAAACTAGACACAGTCTTATCCTATAATCCAGCAATTGTGCTCCTAGGTATTTATCTAAATGTGTTCAAAATTTGTTTCCACACAAAAACTTGAAAACAAGTGTTTATGTAAACCTTTTTCATTATTGCCAAAAAAAAATGGAAGGGAAAAAGATGTGCTTCAACAGGTGAATGGATAAGCAAACTATGATGCATCCATATTGCTGGAATATTATTCAGCAATAAAACAAAGAGATCCATCAAGCCATGAAAAGACATGGAGGAACCTTAAATGTATACTGCTAAGTGAAAGCAGCCAGCCTGAAAAGGCTATATACTGTATGATTCCAACTATACGACATTCCTGAAAAGCCAAAACTGTAGAAACAGACAAACAAAAAGATCAGGGATTATCAGCGGTTTAGCGGGAGTGACGAACAGGTTGAGCACAGGGCATTTTTAGGGCAGTGAAACTATTCTGAATGATTCTGTAAAGGTGGATCCATGACATTGTGCATCTGTCAAAACCTGTAGAACTGTACAATACCAAAAGTGACCCTGAAAGTATGGATTTTAGTTAATAATAATGCATCAGTATTAGCTCATCACTTATAACAAATGTATCACACCACTGCAAGATATTAATATTAATATTATAACAAGGGAAATTGTGTGTATGTGTTGAGAGGAAGACATATGAGAACTCTGTACTTTCTGCGCAATTTTTCTGTAAACTAAAAATGTTCTTAAAAATAAACTCTATGTTTAAGTAAAACCAATCGCCCAAAAAAACAAAAAACAAAAAAACCCTGCAATTAAGATGTTGTAGATATGTTATTTTTCCATTCTATGTGGAGCTGAGTGTCAGTCTCAAAGCCCTACCCATATGCTAAGGTGGTAGCCACATGACCAGGGCTATTTACCAGAAAGACTCCAGGACACAGCGATCGTTTCTGGGGAAAGCCCATGAATGGCACCAACCAGAGTTTTCCTTGAAGTCATTGTGTTGGAGCTAATAGCAAAGACTTTGTGTACTACGGCTATGAAGCTGGAAGGCTTAATATAGGGCAACCATATTTCCTGGTCATGTGGATAAATTTCATTTTCATTATTAGAGAATGAGAGTAACAACCAGAGGAGGAGGGAGGAAGGAAGAAAGAGTATTAGAGAGAGAGAGAGAGAGAGAATTGAGGTTATATTTTGAGATGCTAGAGACCCCATTCACTTACTCTTGGACTTCCCAGTTTCTCTAAGCTACAGAAGCTCACTTAGATATATAATTCCCATTTTGCTGGAGCTGGTTTGGAATGCTTTTTTATTACTTGCAAC
Organism: Lepilemur ruficaudatus; assembly: GCA_963574885.1. Taxonomy (NCBI): domain Eukaryota; kingdom Metazoa; phylum Chordata; class Mammalia; order Primates; family Lepilemuridae; genus Lepilemur; species Lepilemur ruficaudatus. Next base: position 2,154 of record CAUYRT010079617.1, on the reverse strand, counting down.
TGAAAATTCCCGGTGAATATGCCGACCCAGGGAACTATCCAGCTTATTTCTCATTAGCCTATTTGATTATATGTTCAGTTCCTTTCTCATCCTCACCCCACTGATTGAGAAATGCCTATTGCACACAGCCACACAATTACAGCAACGGGTCCTCAGCAGCACTGTTTGTGTTCTATGGCCCATGCCTGGACTAAACAACTCTAAATACCTTGGCCAACCAGTCCCTTTCCTAGGAATTTGGAATAGGATTTATGAAACTGGTCTCTAGGATGGAGACAGTATCATGAATATCCATGCTCTACCTTTATGAACTGGGAAGCAGAGAAAGTTAGACTTCAGCCTGAGAGAAGAAGGATGGGAGGCACAGAGTTGAAAAGGTAGAGAAAAAAATCCTGACAACATTTGAGTCCTCATTTCCATGCAGGTCCCAACGCCCAGCCACACTGTAGCCCATGGAAGCCATGAGAGACACACATTTAACCTTACGTTAGTCTTCATTTTTGCTGTAGTGAGCTCCTGTTACTTGTTATAGAATAAGGGTGTTGTGTCCTAATGTAGAGAGAAACCTTAATGAACAAGGTAGCATTTAAATTGTTTATGTCTTTTACTTATGTAAGGGTAAGTATTTGGTAGAAGATAGTATTGGTTTAGTAGAACAAGAACAGAACGTCTATAGTGAAAAAAACTTAGGTTCTGGTTCTGAAATGCTTCTGACTCAGGGACGCCTCCAGTCAATTGACCACACTGTATTTCTCACCTAGGAAACAAATATAAAAACCACCCTACCCAGCTCACATGGCTGCAGCAAGTTCTGAGTAATAACATTACGTGAGTAGTCTATATTCAGAGAACAACACTGAAAGGGGAATTTCCAGGTGGGATAGAGGTGGAGGCTTTTAACCCAGGCATCTCTTTCCTAGTAAGAGCCTCTGTTTACAAGAACATGCGACCAAAAAGAAGAGCGAATTTAAAACAGAGTTTCTTTTACAATGCCATGTGAAAATCCAAACCGATCTTTAAAAGTCTCCTACCTTGTTTATTCTAAAAGGCTTTTCTGTGGTGTTTTGCGCTGGGAATTGATGTTCCCAGGTTCCTTTAAAGTAAAGGGCATTCACCAGAACCATCCGAGTATTAGCATCCACTGAGTCACTAGGCAGGAGATTCAGGATTTTACCTGCAAGAGCAAAAGGACAGGTTTCAAATGACTAGTAGAAATATGTACATTTTAATTAAAGGCAACCAGACTTCCATTTTTCTGGAACCATACATATTTTCTTTTTAAAGTTCTGATTTTAGATTTTCCAGGAACAGAACAACTCATGGATAAGTACTATTTCTGTCTAGAATAGTTATGAGTAAAGAGAGAAACACTGGGGAAATAATATACTGAATCATATTCCACATTAATTACAAATTTGTTTTTTAATTATAAAAATTTCTCTCCAATATGAGTTGATTTTGGGGACTGAAATGTTTCCTTCTCTTTCACTTCTGTTTATAGCCGTAAACCGTAAGCTGCTCTGATAAAAATCTGAAAGGTTGTGCCAGTGGTTTTCTGTTGCCCAAAATACTGCTTGGTGCAATCACTTATATCAGATTGTTCTAGTTACTGCTTAAACTGTCATTTGGCTGGCAGTCCCCAGTACATTCTCTCCGAACTCCCCATTAAAGCACCTTAAAAGAGTTGTAAACATAGTATCTATCTGTATGTGTGTGTGTCTCTGTGTGTGTATAAAATCAAGTCTAAGAGGTTTGTTGTAGAGCCAGTATGTTTGATACCTGAGGTAAATAGAACTGAATTGAGAACAACCTCCCGGACAACCCAGCCTCCACCTGCAACAGAGACTCCTCAGAATAAAAGGCTGATTTTTTAAACTGCCACAATACAGACATGGGAGAGATTTAAAAGTTATAAGGGATAGCTTGAGGACTTAATTTTAAAATGATATGGATGTTTAGGTAAGTCCCGTCTATGCCTATTTTGTTTAGCGTTCTTTTTTTTTTTTTGAGACAGAGTCTCACTCTGTTGCCTGGGCTAGAGTGAGTGCCGTGGCGTCAGCTTAGCTCACAGCAACCTCAAACTCCTGGGCTCAAGCGATCCTCCTGCCTCAGCCTCCCAAGTAGCTGGGACTACAGGCATGCGCCACCATGCCC
>CAUYRT010079616.1:0-10496 GCA_963574885.1 Lepilemur ruficaudatus | reverse complement strand
AGCCTCTGGATTAGACTCCTTGTTTTTGTCTGCATGTGGCTAAGTCAGAGTTCTCTAATAAGTGTCACTGCTGCCATTATCTAATTTACTCCTGCTTGTCTTCTTAGCATCATCTTTGATCCGTGTTAGCTTTGTGGCAACTTTAACTCATTTGCCCAATGTTTGAGGGCTCATTTAGCTAAAAACAACATGACATGATACAGTTGCAAGTGGCTGCAGTGCTAGTCAGGAAAAACATGAGGATTTATCTGTTTGCTGACATTTTAGCTTGCTTTCTCTGATGGCTGATGCACGGTGCTGCATTAATTTGTAGGGGCTGATTCCGTTACTAAAGAGCCACATCAGTGAATTTAATTTCAGATGAACCTGGCTGCTCTACCAGGCATGGGTTAACTCCATCATATCTCAATATGCTGAAGGCCAACAAACAATGTGGGCACCACTGCCGACTTTGCGATGCCCTCATCCTCCCTCAAGACACTAGGAATTCATGTGTTCATGGTCACTTGACATACAGAGCAAGGCAGGGTGCCAGGGCTAATTAATATGCGCAATAATAGTGAAGCTAACTACTTTACTATTTTTCTTTAGATAGAATAGAAATATAGTGTGTGTGGGTATATAGATATATCTATCTATCTATCTCTATATATATCTCCTGCACTGTATGCCCCTTGTTTGGAGGCCACTACTCTAGAGCACTTAGTTACTGAAAGGGCACATTTTCCTTGCTACATCTTATCCTGAGATAAGCCAAGGAAGCCGTTACTGGCTATATTGGCTTTAGGTGAGTCAGTCAAGGCCAGGTTTGTACAATCTCTTGACAAAAAGCTTTCTGCAAGGAACCCTGTCTGGCTGTTTTGTTTAGAAACAAGTTAGGTGGCTCCCAGGGAAAAGTGAGGAAGGCCCAGAACCTTGAAATGACTGGATTGAGATCCTGAAATGACCAAGAAAAAACAAGTTCATTCAACATACATTTTTGAGTTTCTAAAAAGGCAGACATTGTTCTAGGGATTGAGGACACAGTCATGAACGTAAGAGTGAAAAATCTTGCTTTCAGGAGCTCACAGTCTCAAGGGGAGACCCTGGCGACAAAAAGGTATGTGAGCATGCTTGATGGTGCCCTGTGCGAAAGATTAAATCAGGGAAATGGGATAAGGAGGGGTGAGTGGTAGAACGGAGCCATGTCACAGTGACACAGGAATCAACCTGAAAGAGCTGGAATGATCTGAGTAGCAAAATAAATAATGTAGTGTTGGATTGTAACCCAAATATAAAATAAAAATAAATCAGTATATACTGATAAAAATAAATAGTGGTGATTAAATAGATACATGGAGAAGAGACAAATCTCCTTTACAAAAGAATTCCATTTAGTATATATGATGTACTCTCCCCTTCAGGAAGTAGAATACTCTCTTCCTTGAGGGCAGGCTAGTTCCAAATAACAGGCCACATGGAAAGGGAGAAACAGTAACTTTATAGTGGAGAAACCTGCCAGACACTACTTTAGCCAAATGATGAAGGTTTTGTGGTTAGAGATGTCATGTTGGATATTAGGTATTCTCTGACAAGGTGAAATAAGAAGGCATTTCATCTCTCTGCTTTTCCTTCCCCAAACTCATAATCCTAGACTAATTCTGAGAAAACATCAGACAAACCAAGATTGAGGGACATTCTACAGAGTACCTGGCCATACTCCTCAGGACTGTGAAGGTTATATATGAAAAAAAGAAATACTGGTAAACTGTCATATACCAGAGGACACAAGGGAGACATGATAAGTAAATGAAATGTGGTACCTTGGATTGGATCCTAGAACAGAAAGATAATGTGAATAGAATATCTGGTGAAATTGAAATAAATCTGGAAATTAGTCAATAACAATGTACCACTGTTGTTTTTTTTTTAGCTTTGACAAATGTACTATGGTAATGTGAGATATTAATGACAGATGGGGGTGTACTGTAACTCTGCATTATCTTTCCAGCTTTATTGTAAATCTAAAATTATTCCAAAATAAAAATTTTATTTAATTAAAAAAAAAAACCGAGGAGGATGGAAGTATCTCTTCTTGTTTAGAAAAGACCTACCTAAGATTCTCAATATTGTCTGAAGCTCTGAAGTTATCAAAAATGTTCATTACGGCTACAAATATAACCGTGGACAGTACAGCAACGTGGAACAGGTAACCAGAGCTGGTTCTGGTTGCCTTGGTTACAGGTGACTTGCTGCTTACAAAGACAAAAAGTCAAGTGGATTCAAGCTCGACTTTGCTACATGTGATCCACAAAAAGGAAAACACCAGTCCTTCCCAGGGAATAGTACAGCACAGACCCACTGAGCCCGAGACGCTGGGAAGGAAAAAAGATTGGCTAAGGCTACTCACCACTTTCCACATCTTCCTGCATGTGTTTTCCTTGCTGTGGGCCCATTTTTTTCAAAACTAGAATTTAAGTAACTTAAATGTGCTTTAAATGATTTATTTTATATCTTGAATGTGTGCTACCAATATTGTTGTAATAGGTTGTACTCATTAATTTATCATTTCTTCAACATGTAAAATGTTTCCATTCATGAAAATAACAATTAAAAAAAAGACTAAACATAGTATGGAAACCTGGGACTTTTCTAATGTATTACCAACAGGGCATAGACTATGTTAGTAAATTCGATTTCTAGCTTCATCATTGATTGTCTACATGATGGTGAATTTATTTCTCTTATTTCTTCAAAGTTTTTATTCTCGTATTATTTTTGTTTTTGTTATAAATAACTTCAGGGCATGTCATGTTCCCAGTGTATTTGCTCAATTTTATCATTAAGCACAACATTTTTTTCCTTGCTTAGATATATAATGCACAGATCATGTTCTAATCTAAAATCCCTAAGGGCATGGGAAATTGGGAAATTGTATTAGCTCTTGAGATAGTGAAATTTTATTCTTTTAGATTCACATAAACATATTTTTATGTAATTCCATTTGGAAAAATACAGGGTCTATTGACAGTAAGGTGAAAAGTGATGACATCACCCTTGGCTTTTGAATGTCTCCTTGGCTCCCGTTATCTTTGACATTTCTAGTTTCGGCCTTTTTTTTTTCTTCTCTAACAAAAAACATTTTCCTTTGCCCTTTCTATCCCATCACCTCTTTGTGAAGGGGTGAACAAACAAAACCTTCAAAGGTAGCATTTATCGAGCATCTTCCATGCCCTGGGCACAAAATCATAGCTAATTTACAAGAACTTTCACATTTAAGTCTGTATAAATACCTACCTGACGTAGGAAATTCAGGGAGTACCACAGAAGATCAGCATGGTACAGTCATCCCAATCTATCAACTCGCTAGAGTAGGTCAAAGTGTGCCCTTAGTGACTTTGTATGTGAGTTTCGGTAAGAGATTTTATTTTAAAAATGATACATATTGTTCAAGATATAAATTCCTACTGACTTTAAGGAGGTCTAAAGGGAAAAAAAGGTCAGCTGGAACACAGACATGATTCAATGGCCAGAGGACAATTTTGACCCTGTGACTTTCACTTAACGAAATAAACCTCTGCATTTTAGGCTCATGGACAATTTCAGCTCCCTGCTCCCCCTGCCTCCCCAGGTATACCCCTACGTACAGGTTCAACTCGGATGCAAAATGAACACAATCATTGTTCATTTATCGTATTTTAAAGAACAATTAGAAACTATTTTTATTCCGGGTGAATGGAGATGCTGAAGTTTTCCCAACTTAGAGAAATAAAACATAATTAAAAGTTGATTAGTAACAAAGACATTTTTCTAGCAACTAGGTATTTTCAATCTCTAGGATGGCAGGAAGTAATTTAAATCTCCTTTTTACCTAACTACTCATAGAAGATCACAGGTCTTAGGAATGAGTTAAGCCACTCCAAAGGGGTGGTGTCTCCATCATAAGGGTCCCTGCCCTTTGGAAGGCTTTGGTTTGTCCTGTGATAGCACAGAGCTAGTGCCACAAAGACCCTGGCTCAGGTCACTTGCTTGCGTCAAACTAGTAATATTTCTCCTTTTTGGTTTACATTTAGCCAAAGTGAAGGAGAATATAAAATCATTTGAATGTGCCAAGAAAACTATTACGAAATACTGCTTTGGACAGCTTAAGCTGTCCAGATTTTATTGAAACATCTGTCTGGTATTTGGATATACTCATTTATTTCAAAAGGTGAATGTTTATTAACAACCTTGAGGAAGAGAGAGCGGAATAGGAGTCATCAGCATCCATTTAAAAAGCTTTTTATTCAGTACTTTGAATACGATATTTAGAGTATTTTAATAAACAACATATTTTGAATAGTCCAGGTAGAATAGTAAGTATTAAGCCTGCCCTTTGGATTTAAGATAATTACAGGATAATGTGAGCTTAAAACTTGAAATACAACTGAAATAGTGTATTCTTGATATTACAACTACTCCTGAACTTTTCAGAATTTTGACATTCTAGTTTGGTTTATCTGATTTTTCTGACAGCTTCTCTCTGTCTCCATCAATATAAAAGTGCCATGTGGCATGCACTTATATTTTAAATTAATGTAGACTTGAATTAATTTAAAATCATGTGGACTAGATTGTTCAGAGATGCTTTAGGGATTGCAGAATCAAGCTGGCAATTAGCAACCAATGTGGAACACTCATTAAGCCTCATTTTCCAATGTCAAATCCCTAGTTTTAAGTAAATAATTTTAGGTACTTTGATAGAGGAAGAATCAGTATTCCACAAATTCGTGATGAAAGAATACTATTGTCCAAGCATAATTACTGTGACCGACATAAATACTTTAAAAAAGTAACAAAACTCTCTCTCTCTTTCAACGCTATCAGCTAATCCTGTATTTGAAATTCAGTTTGTAGATAAGAAGAATTAAAAGAATTAAAGAGGAGAAATAGCATGCACTCTAATCTTCTGTCAAAAGTTATTTGGTTGTCAAATTCTCTTGTTTTTAGGTCTCATAATGTATGTACTATATACTCTATTTTTTATAAAATTGCGTTATTTTAACAATACAACTTTGTTTTCTAATAGGAAAGGGTTTTTCTTTCTCAAGGAGGTAGATTTGGAAAAAACAAATGGAAGAAAAAATCAGAAAAGGAGAAAATAAAATTATAAGAGACAAAATAATTTCAGACTTGCCAATTTAAATAGCATTGTGTCTAAGCTTCAATCTTCTCTTTCTCTTTTTTTTTAAACTGCAGTTGAATTAATCTATTTCTTTCCCTGTGCATCTTATTGGAGAAGATTACTGTCGGGACTCAAAACATGATACCCCAAAATATGATACGTTGGCATACTGAGTATTTTAAGCTGAAGAAAATTGAGAAAATTACAGAATCAGGAAGGTGACTCTTTGACCTCCCTACCTTTTCCTCTACGAGTCCCTCATATGACAGGTGTCTTGCCCCTTGCCTTGAGGAAAGGAATAAAGACACAGAAAGGCCAACAAGAATCTGAACAAACAGGCTTTGCTAATTTCCTCCTAGTTTATTATGATTAAATCATACCCCATTCTGTCTAATCATACTTCTACACGACTGTCCTTTCTTCATTGAAACGAAACATAAAAATAGTTTCCTTGGGTCGTTGGGTCTTCATGTATCAAGGCTCTCTTGTCAAATAAAACTTATATTAAATAAATATGTTACGTTTTTCTCTTGTTAATATCTTTTGTTATGGGGTGGCAGTCATGAGCCTTGTGATGGGTGAGGAAAGGATATTATATTACTAATCACCAAAAAGTCCTTCTCAGTCCTTAAACCTGAGGTCCTTGCTGTAAAGCCTGGATTCTGGCCCGTCAGCATTAGTCAAGTGTTACGAGATCATGGTTATCCGTAGACCAAGCACAGGAAGGTGGGATTTCTACAGCTGATATAGCCTCACATGCTTTTCTGCTTTAACTACAAGTTCTCTATCAGTTTAGTTTCAGACTCATAATGTGACCTCGGGCAAATTGCTCAACGTTCTGGATGTCCTTTTACTCCAAGATTCCTCACTAAGGTACTGTCCATTTCTAAAATAAAGTTGAGGATTTCTTTGAATACAGACAATGTACAAGTCGAACTGATATATGGAATTTTTCAATTATTAATTAACATTCTTGTTTTATAGGAGAAATATGGTATTCAAACAAAATACTCTATTACTAAAATAGGCTATGGTATGAAGGGATCTTTTTAGAACTTGGAATCAGGAAGAATTTCTTTTTCAAAACAGACCAGACACATTGCTAATGCAAAGGAATAGAGTGTTCTCCAAGGCAGCTCTCAAAGAGAAGGCTCTCCTACTTTAGTTTTGTTTAAAAAAAACAGTATCAAAAAATTAGAAATAAGGCAAAAGGATGGCCATGCGTCCTTTCTGTGTCATACTGAGATATTGTCTAACAAGCCCACACAAAGATTACTTTGGGATGGTATCCTTTTGTTTAACACATTATTAGCTATTGATTAGGGCCCAGATTATGTGAAGTTATATTTTAATACATGGAGTTTTGTCTGGTAGAGAAGAAGATGTTTTCTGTCTAGTAGAAAATATGACCCTAAAGGTTACAGTTGTATTTCTCTGTAGAATTACCACCAGCTATATATCTAACCTAGTCATCTCATTGCAACTCTCTTCCTTCAGTTTCTGTAACTCCTTAGTTCACCAAGTACCCTTTGAACCAGGCTTATCATCCTGCTGGTTCCCTCATTAATAAGTTATGCAAATTTTGACACACTTTATATTTATGAGTCATAGTTGTAACATTTAAAATGTTTTGCTTTGACAGTTTTCATTGTTGTTTTTGCTACTTTCCCTGCTGCCACCACCTGGAAGAGCAGAGAGTTGCCCAAAGCTGAAAAAATTCTAACTCTAAATACTAAGCTCCTAGTTATTTGAATACATTTTTCTCCTTCGTCTGTCTCCTACCCCCCTATTTTCATGATGTCTGTTGTAATGATTGAGTCCAATTACAGGAGATTATTGGAATTTGAGGCTTACACATTTGCAGTTTTGACTATTTTCAAGCAACTTAACATGTAACGATTTGCAATTTTGCTGAGGAATGAATTTCAGTTGCAGGCTTTGCAATACTGATGTGCTGGAATGACTCACAGAAGTAGGAGGGAGGGGTCCAGCAACACCCTTTGAATTTCAACTTGGCTGTGTTGCTATATACTCATTATCATGCACCCTAGCTTTCCTGAAGTGATAAAAAACTTCATTTCTTTGTGTAAAATGGGCTATAAAAGAAAATCATCTGCTAGTGTTGCTAATTGTAGTAAAGAGAAAGTAAAGAAGTCTAAGAAAGCAATGATTTTAAGCCACAAAACAGAAGTTTTGGGGGTGCAAACTACATCATCATTTCACAGTTAATTTATCAAAGATGCATATATACAAAAATGTGTATCTGTGCTAATAATTAAAATGATATATTTTATTTTATGAAGTTGCAAAGATACAAAAATAATATTGGTGTTTTAGGGGTTGGAGAAGGAGTTGTTCTTGTCTGGAAGTTAGAGCATTATGGAGGAAAGATCATCAAAGTTATATTCAGAATGTCTGAGTTCAAGTTTTAGCTCTTGTATTTAGCTATAGAACCTTGGATTATACCTAAAATCTGTGGGTTATAAATTCCAGGAGGACTTTTTTTTATTGATTTATTGAACATATCGCATGAGTTTGTAGGTTTGGGATAGGTCAGTGAATATTACGAAGATCCCTGCTCTTAAAGAGCTTTTGTTTTGCATTGTAGGAGGGGGAGGTAGGGAGAAGGAGAAGATAGTGAATAGATAGTAAATTATCAAATATCTTGGAAGGAGATAAATGACATGGAAAACAGAAAGAAACGGAACAGGGTAAGTGGGGATTGGCAGCACGTGTCTGCGTGTGTTTGTACTAATGCAGCTGTGTTCTTGCAGTGCATTGTAGTAATAACCAAGGTGGTGAGACTAAGCTTCCATAATATGGTGGCATTTGCAAAGACATGGAAAAAGGTCAGGGAGTTAACCAAGCTGGAAATAACATCCAGGAAGAGAGAACAGCTAGTGCATAGGTGCTAAGGTGGGAGCCTGTTTGGTCCATCTTCTAGGAGTAGGAAGGGACCAGCGTGTCTGGAGTGATCAAGGGGCCACATTGTTGGAGACAAGGTCAGAGGGAGGAGTGGGATGATGTTGTCAGCCTTGTAAGATCTTGTGAGCCATTGTATTGTACTCTGTGCAAATGGGACGACAGTAGGAGATTTTGAGCAGAGAGTGATATGTTTTGAAAGGATCACTCTGGCTGGTCTGTTCAGCCTAACTTGTAAATAGGTGAAAGCGGGAGTGGGAGAACTATTCAGAGGCTATTGCAGTAGCCAGGTGAGAGATGATGGCTTAGACCAGGTGGCAGCAGAGAGGCAGCAAAACGCATTCAGATTCTGCCTAGATTTGAAACTATAGCCGGCAAGATTTGTGGTTGAACTAGACGTGGCTGTGAAAGAAAGAGCAAAGTCAAAATCAAAGTGGACTGTAGGGTGTTCCATGTGATGAATGTGGAGTTGCCATCAACTGAAATAGAGAAGGTAGAGCAGGTTTTGGCAGTAAGATCAGGTGTTCACACTTGAGCACGCTGTGTTTGACATGCTTATTTTATATCCAAGGACATACAAATCTGCAGCTTGCGAGTGGGGTCTGAGTTGGAGGTAAACATTTTCAAGTCAATAGCCTATCTGGTATTGAAAGCCATAACCCTGCTGTGATCACCAAGAGAATCACTGTAGTTTGAGAAAAGAACAATATCAAGAACTCAGCCCCGGGCATTGCTACAGTAAAGGGTCAGAGAGAAAATGAAGAACCAGCAGAGGAGATTAAAAAGGAGCAGCCATTGAGACAGGAGAGAAACAGCAGAATGTGGAAGCCAAGTGAAGAAAGCACACCGAGGAGACAGTGCGCTGGCGACTGCCAGATGCTGCCGATAAAGCAAGAAGAGGACCAGGCTATCGGACGTGGCCACATAGTGGATATTCGTCACATTGTTCAGAATGGTTTCAAGGGAGTAGTGATGTAAAAATCTGATTGAGCTGGTTATAGTGGAGGATGGCAGGAAAGAAAATACAGAGAGTAACTGTAGGTAACTTTCTGGAGAGGTTTTTGTTTAAAAGGGAGATGAGAAATGAGACAATAGCCCATGAAGTAAGTGGATCCCAGAGAAGTTACTGTTTTATTTATATTTTTAATTTTTTTTTAAGACAGAAGAAATAGCTGCGTATTATTTGTATTTGAATGGCAATGATCCAATTGAGTAAAAAAATCAATATGAGAGAAAGAGATGAGAGTTGCTGGAATGAATGACATCCTTAAGTAGGCTACAGGGGATGGGGTGTAGTGCGTAATAGGAAGGCTGGCTTTGCGTAGGATCATGAACAGTGACAGGCGTGGAGGCAGAGACTGGATCCAGATGCTGTGGGTGAGTAAATGTGGTGGTGGAGGTCTATGGAAGTTCTCTTCTGATTGCTTTAACTTTCTCGGTGAAGTAGGAATGTGAAGACAAGAAGGAAGTTTAGGGTATTTGAGAAGAGTGAAACTATGAAAAAGTTGTCCAGGAGACGGGAAAAGTGAATGGTCTTAGGAAATTAAGTATGATATCCTGGGGTAGCAGTAATAGCATATATATACATATTTTTTTTTTTTGTCATTCTGTCACCCAGGCTAGAGTGCCGTGGCATCAGCCTAGCTCACAGCAACCTCAAAGTCCCGGCTCCAGCAATCCTTCTGCCTCAGCCTCCTGAGTAGCTGGGACTACAGGCATGCGCCACCATGCCCGGCTAATTTTTTCTATATATACTTTTCGTTGTCCAGCTAATTTCTTTCTATTTTCAGTAGAGGCGGGGTCTTGCTCTTGCTCAGGCTGGTTTTGAACTCCTGATCTTGAGCGATCCTTCAGTCTCAGCCTCCCAGAGTGCTGGGATTACAGGCGTGAGCCACCGCACTGATAAACGGCTGATAACAAGAATCTATATAGAACATAAGAAAATCAACAAGAAAAAATCAACCCCATCAATAAATGGGCAAAGGACATGAACAGAAACTTTTCAAAAGAAGACAGAATAATGGCCAGCAAACATATGAAAAAGTGCTCAACATCTCTAATCATCAGGGAAATGCAAATCAAAACTACAATGAGATATCACCTAAGTCCAGTGAGAATGGCCTTTATCAAAAAGTCCCAAAATAACAAATGCTGGCATAGATGTGGAGAGATTGGAACACTCTTACACTGCTGGTGGGACTGCAAATTAGTACAACTCCTGTGGAAAATAATTTGTAGATACCTCAAAGAGCTAAAAATAGAATACCATTTGATCCAGCAATCCCACTACTAGGCATCTGCCCAAAGGCAAAAAATACATTTCATAATAAAGACATCTGCACTCAAATGTTTATAGCAGCACAATTCACAATTGCAAAGATGTGGAAACAACCCAAGTGCCCATCAATACATGAGTGGATTAATAAAATGT
>CAUYRT010079614.1:0-27603 GCA_963574885.1 Lepilemur ruficaudatus | reverse complement strand
TTTAATTCTCTAGTGCTATAAGTAATGAAGTAGCAATATCTTTCAAGGATTGTACTGACTGTAGTATCTCTTTGAAGTAACAGTTGGGCATATGGGTTACTTAGCTCCTCTTCTCCCACTAATTAAAATTCTTATATATTTTTTGGTGGGGAGAAGATGTTCAAAAGTTTCTCTAGTGACAATTCAATTACTTAACTTTGTTACTGATCAACTGTCCCTTAGGATTAATAACAATGATAGCATCACCACTACAAGCAAGCAAACAAACCCAAACAAAACTCCTTCATGGCTGAGAGAAGGATGAATACAGATCAAGCCTTTTCATATAGTTGACCAAATATAGAGCTTTTCTAAAGGATCCCAATGTCATATTGGTTTCAACCTATAGAATATAAGACTCCGCATAAAACCTTTCCTATACTCATGAGTAAAAGAACATATGACAAATAAAAGACTAGCTGCACAATTAAGTCTTCTACACTACAATTATTTGCATTTTCAATGAATGTTGACTGCATACCACAGTTAGGTGATGTCAGGGTGACAGGTGTGCTGGAAATGATTCTGATTCATAATGCATGTAACTCAAGGTGCACTTGTGCACATCAGACCGTATAACGCTGTTTATCAAAAATGTTCTGGGACAGCAAAACATGTAGGTAAACAAGGTTTTATGTAATCAAGGGAATTACAGAGTAATTGATTCATGTCAGGAGACATAACCTAGATTTGGATAGGTGGTAGTTTTGAATAGAGGATTTAGGGTCTGCGGAGCTTTAAATACATAAATGTAGGATTCCCAAATTTCATTAGCAACATTAATGTGTACGGTGGTTTGCATTTTAAACACATCCAAATAAATTATGTGGAATTCCTCAAGTAATTCCAGAGACAATGAAAATTTTAAAATATAAACATTCAAATGTTTAAATAAACAGTGTTTTTCAAATATAATTTGCATTGAGGCTAAATACTGGTCACAGTGAAATAAGGAATCTACCCTTATGTGGGAATTTGGGCTCTACTTTTGGATTCCCCCAGTTCATGCTTTAGTCTTCAAATTAAAAAAAAATCTCTATACACAACCAGAGATTTGTACATAATTATTCATTTTGCACTTCAGTTTTTTTCTGTTTATTTCTCATCCACCAATCCAGATGGAACCATATGAATTCTAATGTGTGGTTGATGTTTTTTTCATTAATTAATTTCCTGAAAAACTTAGGGATTTTTGATCTTCACTATGCTTCACTTCATGGGTATATAATTGCTTCTCCAACACAGAATAGTAATCTACTCTATATATTGCTATTATATCAAGAATCATAGACATTGAGTTGGAAATTTACTATTTAGAGTTTGTAAATTTTACTTAAAAGAATTCCCATTTCCCTTTTTATATTTAGTGATGCCTCCCTACTCTGGTGAAGGAGAGAGTCCATCAGCTGATCTCACAGCCCTTATTTCTGTCTCTGAGAGGCTACCCGTTGAATTTCTTGGCCTCACCTAAGGTGGAGAGATGGAGATCCTTCTTGAAGGTAGAATAGCTTTAAAAGGTGACTTCTTGTTGGGATAAGTTTTAGTGGCCTGAGAATTGCTGTAAACATCAAACAGTCTCTTCTATTTAGTTTTGGGGTTTCTTAAATAATATAATTTTCTCTAATATTAAGAAGATTTTTAGTCTATTTACTTTCTATCAAGTGCATTAGATAATAACCAAAGACATGGGTTTTGTCTAAATACAAAGTTTATTTTTCACTCTTGTCTCCAAACCATTGACATTAGTAATTGGCCCATCCCTACTTTAATGCACAATCCTTAGTTTTATGGCCTCTGATATAATCTGCTGCTGCTTTTGTATTTATTTTTAAGGTAAACTCTATCACAACTTCATACTGATTTTTCAATTCAAATATAGAACTTCAGGGATTTTGTTAATTTCTTTAATTTCACATTTGTACCTAATTTCTATTATTCTAAGAAGTCTTTGTGCTCAAAGAAATCAGTAACAACAAAATTAAAATATTGTCTTTACGCACATAATAATCTCAGAATGACAATAGAAACACTGTGACCAGTAATATGACGACTGAAAACAGCCTTCAGAATTTGTTGCAGTTCTGTATGTCCCAATAGAAATGTGCAAATTATTGTGTTTTAAAGTCATGTATAGTTTCTCTTTTCATGGTTATGCCAGCAACTCAATATGCATTTATGTTCATTTGTTCTCACTTTTCAGTTTGTAGGAATTATGTTTTTCAATCAAACTTTATGCTACTGTAAAATATTTACAGAGTTCTAAAATTAAATCAGCAGAAGAGGTACATTCCAAGAAGACAAGCTTTGAAAACTGTCCCCTGTACCTGATTCTCTCCCTCCTGCATTAGGTAACCAAATTTTATAATGTATCCATTTTTTGATACTCAATCACACATATTTGTATATCCCCTTTGTTAGATAATAGTTGCATACTATACACTTTTCTCCAAATAACTTTTATTGGTTAATATGATTTACAAATCACCCCTTAGCTAAATATAGAGATAATCCTCACTTTTATGGCTATATAATATTCTACTGTAAGAAGCTACCATAGATAATTCATGCAAATCCTTAAGAATATTTGAGTTGTTTCTTGTCTTTTTCTATTATAAATAATCCCCGTGTATACATATTTTTATATTTTTGTCAGTGTGTCTTTAAGATAGACACACACATCTTTCAATCCTAGAAGAGGGATTGAAAGATCCCAAAAGAATACTGACAATCTATGCAAACGCCTATTCCTCACCCTAATCTCGCCAACATAAATCATTAAACTTTTAGATTCATGCCAATATAACAACTGAAAAAGATTGGCTGAAAAACCAATATAATAACTAAAAAACCCAGTGTAGTTTTAATTTGTGTTTCTCTTAATTTGTGTAAGGTTAGGTATGTTTTTATACATTTAAGCAATATTTGTATTACTAGTAAACTGTTCATTCACTAGACCACAATTGTTTTTTTCTTCTCTCTGTAAAAACTCAGTATGCATTAGAAATAATAACCCTTTGACCATGATATATGTTGCAAATATTTTTCCTAGTTTCTCCATTTCACTTTTATTTTGTTTATGATGCTTTTTTCCATGAAGCAATATAAGTATATATAATACATATTAAATTATATGTATATGTAATATACATTACACTATATGTATATATAATATATAAAATCAGTATTTGTAAAGCCATACTGACATAAATAAATGAATGAAAACATATATGTTATATTAAGAAAAGATCCATCAATTTCTATTTTGTTGAGCATTTTCAATAAGTTATGATAGATTTTTTCAAGTACTTTTCTGTATCTAGGGAGATATATGAATTTTCTTCTTAACACAATTAAAAAGATGGTTGGATTCTGTTTGCAGGTACTTTATTAAAAATATTTACTTTTTTATTGAAACATCTGTACATATTTATGGGCTACATGTGAAGTATTTTTGGCATGGGTCTATATATTTTATTCAATTTATAACCACTCAAAAATAACCTCATTCAAAAATCATTACCTTGCAAATGTTAAAACTTATTTTAAAAGATGCATACTAAATGTTAATTTTGTACTTAATAAATCAATTTTTACTTTGAGTATTTTATACATGCTTTTTACAAATTTATTTTTATTTCAAAATATTAAGGGGATACAAATATTTTTGTTACATAGATACCTTTCATGTATACCTAAGTCAGGGTTTTTAATGCGCCCATCATCTAAATAGTGTTCACTGTACTGGATAGGAAGTGTTTATCCTTTCCCTCCCCCTACTTTTCTTGATTTCCAATAACCTTAGCACATCTTTGTGCCAGTCTACCCATTAATTAGCTCCTAATTATTAGAGAGAGTACATATGGTATTTGTTTTTCCATTCCTGAGATACTTTACTTAGGATAATGGTCGCTATTTCAATCCAAGTTGCTGCAAAAATGTAAGACATTATTTTGTTCCTTTTTATGGCTGAGTAGCACATCATGGTAAGTGTGTGTATATGCATATATATATATACACACACCCCACATATTTGTCAATCCACTCATGAATTGATGGGCACTTATGTTGATTCCACACCTTTGCAAATGTGAGTTGTGCTGCAGTAAACATTTGAGTACAGGTATGTTTTTTATCAAATGACTTATTTTCCTTTGGATAGACACCCAGTAGTGTGATTACTGGTTCAAATGGGAAGTCTAAATTTTTTGAGAAATCTCCATAGTGTTTTCCATAAAGACCATAAAGATTGTCCTATTAAAAGACTTAAAGGAAAGGCATGAAACCATAAAAATTCTAGAAGAAAACAAAGGAAAAACTCTTCTAAATATTGGTCTAGGAGGAAAAGAATTTATGACTAAGAGCCCAAAGGCAAATACAGCAACAACAAAAATAAATAAATAGGACTTGATTAAATTAAAAAGTTTCTGCACAGCAAAGGAAATAATCAACAGAGTAAATAGACAACCGACAGAATGGGAGAAAATACTCCCAAACTATGTATCTGATAAAGGGCTCATATTCAGAATGTATAATACAAAGAACTCAAACAAATCAATGAGAAAAAAAACAAACAACCCCTTTAAAAAAAGTAGGCAAAAGACATGAATAGAAGTTTTTCAAAAGAAGATAGACAAATGACCAACAAACATACGAAGAAATGTTCAACATCACTAATCATCAGGGAAATGCAAATTAAAACCACAATGAGATATCACCTTACCCCTGTCAGAATGGCCATTATTAAAAAGTCCAAAAACAATACATGCTGGCATGGATGCAGAGAGAAAGGAATGCTTATGCGCTATTGGTGGGAGTGCAAATTAGTACATGTGATATATTGTTACAAGCATATAACATGTAATATCAAGTCAGGGTATTTATAATATCCATTACCTTGAGCATTTATCGTTTCTATGTGTTGGGAACATCTAGACCTCTGTTCTAGGTGTTTTGAAATATACAGTACATTATAGTTAACTATAGTAACCCTACTCTGCTATCGAACATTAAAATTTATGCCTCCTATCTCACTGTATGTTTATACCCATTAACCAACCTCTCTTCATCATCCACCCTCAGCAGACACACACAGTTCCCAGCCTCTGGTAGCTATAATTAAAGATTTTTACTTTAATATTTATAAATGACATTGATCTGTAGGTTAATTTTTTGATTAATTTTTGTCAGGTTTTGAAATCACTATTACATTTTCTTTTCAAAATTAATTTGAACAAAAAAGAAATATTGATATATATAGCAAAATGGATGAACCTGAAAAAAGTATGCAAAATAAAAGAAGTGAGACACAAAAGACCACATATTGTATGAATTAATTTATATGAAATGTGTAATAAAGGTAAATCTCTAGAGCCAGACAGTAAATTACTGGTTGCATAGGGCTAGAGGTGAGAATAAGGATTAGCTATAAATGGGCAGGAGGGATCATACTAGAGTGATGGAATTGTTCTAAAAGTGGGTTGTGATTATAATAGCACAGATTAGAAACTTACTAAAAATTGTAAGTTGTATATTTAATGAAGTTGAGTTTTATGTATTAAAACTATACTTCAGTAATATTGGGAAAGACAAACATTTTTGAAAATTTAAATGCAGTCTTATCAAAAAAAAGTTAATTTTTATGGGTAGAAATAAATTTGGAAGTTTCCTTTCTTTTATATGCTCTGGAATAGGTTAAGTAGAATGGAAATTATCTGATAAATAATTGGTGGAATACCCATTGAAACTACTTGGCCTGGTGATTTATTATATGCATTGGAGGAGGCAAGTAGGGTAAGCTCTTTAACAGTTTTCTCTATTTCTTCTACGGTGATTGGCCCGTTTAGATTTTCTGTCTTTACAGAGGTCAGTTTGGTAAGTAACATATTTCTTTTAAAAACTAATTTTTTCTAGGTTTTAAAGTATATGCAAATAGATTCTTTATCTTATGATTTCTTTAATATATTCTTCTTAGGATGCTTATTTTCCACTTATTTCAATTTTTGTGTTTGTATCTTTGAATAAAAAATATAAACAGCATACAATTGGATCTTGCTTTATAATTTAGTCTGACAATCTCTTCCTTTGATTGCTATTTAGTCCATTTACTTTTAATGTAATCATTCAAATAGTAGAATTTTCATGTGTCATTTTTCTATTTGCTTTCTATATGCCACATTTTTGTTTCCTCTGTTCTTAAATCACTGCCTTCTTTTGTGCTTAAATATATTTCATAATACTGTTTTTAGCTAAATATCCTCATTACACGTAAGTTGCTATGCTTGATGACATCCTACAGGTCTCGGGCTCTTAGCCTGTTATTATTCATAGTCATCTCTTTTCTTTGAATTGGGTAAAGTCTAACAATCTATGTATGACTTCACTTATTTTTTCTACTGCCATGTCAAATCTGGTGAGTTCATCTGCTGAAGTTTTTATTATAATTATTTTTACTTCATAACTCCAGAGTTTCCAGGGTATTTTTTGTATGCTTGGCTCTATTTCTCTGTTGAGATTTTCATTTATAAATAATTGTTATCATTTTTAAAAATTCTTTGAATACATAATAGTTTTTTTAAAGTCTAAGAAACTAAAATCTAGGATCCAAAATCTAAGATCACTTATAAAATCTCTTTTGATGAGTATATAATAAATTATTGTTTCTTTGAATTTCTCCTAATTTTGGTTGAAATTTGGACACTTTAAATAATATATTTTAGCAACTTCAAATTTTAATTTATTTTTCTGTGAATATTTTTATTTTTGTTGGTAACATGACTAGACTTACTCTCAAGAAACTCTTTTTTCTGTTGTTTGTAACTGCTGATACATCTGCTGAATCCTTTTATTTTGACTTTTTTTTTTTCAGTTTGGCTTTCCAGGCTATTTTCTGTTACTGCATAGCTTATGAAGTAGCCAATTATGTGGACAGAGGTTATGTCAAAATGTACGAAGTTCATAAGGCTTCCCTCTTATATAATGGATATATATGTACGTTGTATAGTGCATTCAATGTTCAACCATTTCTCAAATCTTCCTTGACTTTTTGTTTTCATTGCATTTCCTTGAGTATTTCCCGTATATGTCCATCATGTTCTATTGAGCCAGAGATGTATGCAGACCTTATCTCGCCCTTCCATTTTTTCCCAGGATCTGTCTTAAATTTCTGGTTTGTTTGCCACTCATCCCAACTGTGAGATTTTATATTTATTTTCTATTGGAATTTGTTTCCTACTAAAATTGCCATATTAGCTGAAAAAGCTATATGTTTGCACTCCATACCACAAGTCAAATCTGTCCCCTCTGACAGCAAAGATGCTTTGTTTGCAGCCACCTAGGCTCTGGTAAAGCTATAGATCTGAGCAACCAAGCCTGAGGTAGTGGGTGTGTGAGAGGGTCGGGGGTAGTTTCTGCAGGCAGAAAGACCACAAATTACTGCTGTTCCTACCCAACACTTCTCTTTTTTGTTTTATGATGTCAGTCTATTTCAATGTTCTTGAGTAGTTGTTTTGAGAAATTTTATTGAACTTAATACTTTTTACATTTTTGTTCCTAGAGTGCATTGACTCACCTCTACATGCCACCATAACCAAAGTACCTCATGCCATTTCTTTGGATTTTAAACTCATTGCTCCTTTTCATTTTCCATTTCTCTTAACATATTATCTGTTGTTTATTCACTGTTAATATTTCTTCTCAATTCATTTTTCTTTCTGAAGTAATTTTTTATATTTTATTTCAGATTTTTTACAGAGCTCTTACTGTTTCTCTGTTTCCAAATATCATTCACAGAGCTTATTTCTTCTATTTATTTTCATTAAGCTCATTTTGAAATATGTTATTACAATTTTTATACATTTTGTAGACATGTTTTTTGTGGCATGCTTTATCATCCAAGAGGATATTATTATCTTTATTCTCTCATTTCTTATAGTAACATTATATAGGGTTTATTTTACATTGCACATTTTTACATAAAATTAGTTTACTTAAACTTTTAGCAACAAGTGGTCAGGATAGTTTTTCTCTTTTCCTGACTCCAGAGATCCTGCTTTGGTTGTTTTTGCAAAAAGATCAAAATACATTCTGAGATTTGCTTCCTCTGCTGTCCTTCTTTTTTATCTAGACTTTCTCTTTATTTTGCTCTTATTCTTCCTATATTACTAATTTACATTCTAGTTTCAGTATTATCTTGTATATGTGGCTTTGTATAGAAAGAGATTAAGTTTTTATTTTTGTGTTTTTTTTTTTTTTCAGGTTTGAGGATTCATATGGCAAAGATTGTTTTAGCCCTCTCATCTTGCTCATCATAAATGTCATCATAAATCCCATATTCTCTCTGTGCCTTAAGTGTGCAAAAATTCTCTCAGTTGCATCTGCTATTTTCAAATTGGCCTGCTACTGTCTCAAACACAGGCATCTAGAGACTTTGGGGTTTTCCCTGTTGCTTCTTTAGTCTTTCTCCCACAGAGCTACTTTATGACACATTGTTCTTATAGCTGTTGATATTTTCCCCACCTGCTCATATTTTGCTGTTCATATGGATAATTTACCACCAAGTATTTTTGTAAATACTCTCTGGTTTTGTTTTGGTGTAATTTTACTGTCCTAGTTGTTCTATGTATTTCTACGGGAGAATTCAGATAACTTCAAAAACTGTGAGGCAGAAATTCCACTTCAACTATCACCCATAAGCAGTTCTTTGACTCAGTGTTCCCTCATAAAACCACAGGATCCACACCTCTTGCCTGTCACAAAAATTAACTCACAATGCATAACAGACTTAAACCTAAGGCATGAAACTATAAGAATTCTAGAAGAAAATGTTGGAAAAATTCTTATAGATATTAGCCTAGGCAAAGAATTTGTGAAGATGACCCCGAAAGCAATCATGGCAACAACAAAAATAAATAAATGGGACCTGATCAAATTAAAAAGCTTCTGTACAGCCAAGGAATCTATCACAAGAGCAAATAGACAACCTAGAATGGGAGAAAATATTCGCATGTTACACATCTAATAAAGGGCTGATAACTAGAATCTATATAGAAC
Organism: Lepilemur ruficaudatus; assembly: GCA_963574885.1. NCBI lineage: Eukaryota > Metazoa > Chordata > Mammalia > Primates > Lepilemuridae > Lepilemur > Lepilemur ruficaudatus. The sequence continues at coordinate 18,516 of CAUYRT010079614.1, read as the reverse complement.
TCAAGAAAATCAGTAAGAAAAAAAATAACCCATTAAAAAGTGGTCAAAGGACATGAACAGAAACTTTTCAAAAGAAGATAGACTAATGGCCAATAGACATGAAAAAAATGCTCAACATCTCTAATCGTCAGGGAAATATAAATCAAAACCACAACAAGATACCATTTAACACCAATGAGAATAGCTTTTATCAAAAAGTCCCAAAACAACAAATGTTGGTGTGAATATGGAGAGATAGGAATACCCATACAGTGCTGGTGGGATTGCAAACTAGTATAACCTCTATGGAAAGTAATATTGAGAGGCAGGAGAAGTAGATTGAAGCCAGTTGATTTGGGTATTTAGCTGTTAACTAAATTTGAGATACCTCAGCAAAATAAAAACAGACTTACCATTTCATCCAGCAATCCCACTACTGTGTATCCTCCCAAAAGGGGGGAAAAAGACATTCTATAATAAAGACATCTGCACTTGAATGTTTATAGCAGCACAATTCACAATTGCAAAGATATGGAAACAACCCAATTGCCCAGAATGAATAAACAAACAAACAGAAATAAATGAAATAGATACTAGAAAAATGATAGAAAAATCAATGACACTATAAGTTATTTTTCTGAAAAGATAAACAAAATCACTAAACCTTTAGCCAGATTAAAAAAGAGAGGTACATAGATACAGTTGGAGCACTATGTATGTACTCTCTGAACTACTTTGACAGAGTAGGTTTTTGAACATAACAAGATATGTCAACTTGCGTGGTAATATATTTTGGGATATCAGCTCACTACAAATTGTGACTGTAAACATTGTACTGTAAATGCTTTGTAGTTTTCCCCCAATAAAAAAAGAAAAAAAAATCTTTTTTATTGAAATCTCATCTAGGATAATGCTCAGGTAGTCTTAGAATTGTTTCCAAAAGTTAAACTATATTTTAATTGTCACGAATGAGGTTATGATTTCCTAAGATAGATATATTATTATAAATAAATGATAGAATTATGTTTTGTTTCATTTTAGTGGTGAAAGTAGAGTTATTTTTTTAGACTACTAACAGGGATCATCTTCAAGGAATAAGATAAAGAAATATTTTACTTTTTTCTTTATAAATTCATAAATATTTTTATCTTTATTTTTAAATGGGGTACATACTCTTATAATCATAAAAATAAGATATATTCATTTTGAATTAAAAGCAAATAGGCTTTGACACAAAAACTGAGATGTGCCAACAAAATTTTATTATCAAGAAAAGATGACAATGTAGTATCGAATTAGAATATTTCTTCCCAAAATTTAATGTGTACTGAAATACACAGGGAACTTGCTAAAATATGCACTCTCATGAAATACATATTTTTGAGGTAAACTCTGAGAGTTGGTATTTTTAACAAGTTTCCACGTGATGCTGATATTGCCGGTTTACAGAGCACACTTTGTACAGCAAGCATATGGAGATAATTATTATTTTTGGCAGAAGACCGAATAAGGCCTGTTTTTGTCAGAATTTGTCTCATGTGTAGAGCGTTTGTGTGAGTTTCGTTTTGCTTTGTTTGTTGTTTTGTAATATGCCAAACCCTATGACAAATAAGCAGGGATAGTGACTATAACTAAATGCCTGGCAGTGGTAAGAATCCCATAGCCTGTGATGTCAAAATTAACTTGTATGGTCAACAAGAACAAAAAAATGTATTCTTTAACTATAATTAGGCACAAGAGCCAAACCACTCGTTAAAAGGAGATGATTTAATTATTCACTAATTGCCCAACTTTTTTTTTTTTTAAAACAAAGCCAATACAAAACTTCTACAAAATTAAAGAACAAAATTAGGATATTGATTATTTTTTTTTAACTTTTGACTTCTCTTTCTTTTATAATTCCACTGATTTGGGACTGAGAATAAGTTTTAAGAGTAGAAATGTTTTTTTTATGTAGGAAAATTTCATTGTGTCTTAAAACCCCCAAAGGTAGCAGCAACAGCAAAATAAGCAGTAAAGGGAAATTCTAACTGAAATACACAATTTTGTGACCCTTTGTTCTTAAGAGATGGAGTGAGGAGAAATGCAGGAACGAGAGGCCTTGTGGTGAGTCCCACTGATCTTGAGAGACTGTCAACAGTTTCAGAAAGGAAATATACTCCCTTGTGCTTGGCAAAGCTTCAAATGAGCGGCTAAATGTTGAGATGGATATCTGAACTGCACCTCTGAACTTTTGGAGGTTCACCTGTCATCCCTGAATGTATAATCAGATCATCTCTTTCTCTCTCTGCCTCCCCTCTGGCAAAATTTCCAGCATTAATTCATGCCATTTTCTCATCTTTCAGCAGTTTTTCCTACTGTAGTAGGCAAGGCAGCCACAGTCCAATCAAGAGCTCATTTCCATTAAGAGCTCAGGGACATATGACACCCCACCTCATATACTTAAAAATCAAAATAGACTACCCATCACCCTTCTCCTAAAAATAAAACAGTCCTACTATTCTTCTTGTGCAAATTAACATTTCTAAAGGGTTGCGTTTAGCAGGCGAAGCTTCTTGGCCCAGCTCTTGACGTATTATTATCATCTCCCTCTAGGGTTGTTAGGCATCTTGTTACGATTGCACAATTCAGACTCTCTCTTCTGCTAATGGCCCTCTGATTTTCTTTCTTTAATAAATGAGAAATTAAGTGAGTTGACAGGTTTGGTTTGGGGGAGTCTGTTTATCGGTTTTTCTTCTATTTTGGTTTTGTTTGTTTTTACCAGACTCTCAAAACATATGCTAATTCGGCAATTCTATATTTGGATCAATTGTAGATGTCTTCATAAGTTCAAAGCCTGCGGGCTTCCTTCTAGATCCAGGTCTTCTAGGGCAGTTAGGCTGAGAAACTGCCTGCTGGCTGCCTTGCCCCGTCGGGAAGCACATTCCTCAGTAGCATGGAGCTGCCTACCCTGATTTTTATCACAGACTCAGACATCTTAAAGCTCCTTGTTAACTGCTATAAACAAGTAATGGATATTAATAACAGCGCTATTGAATAAACAAACTTTCTGTCTTTAATGATCTTATCTATTTGTCAATCCATCCAGTGTAAATGGTGGCTTTAACTTTTTGGTCCATCATTCATTACTTCCTTCCTTGTCTCTGGGTTAGGTTACAAAGCTGCGAACCAGGGTATGAATGTGTACGTATTCTGAAGTGGGATCCCGGATAGAAAGCATTGTCCTTTTTCTATCTCATAAAGCAGTCATCGGGAGTTTACTGGAGAGGAGGATTCTTTAATAAAAATTTGTGAGTAGGTTTTCCACCAGCTCAACTTCCAAGACAATGTGGGTGGGGGAATAAATGGGTGCAAAAAAACCCCAAATATCTGGCTATCTTTGAATGTACTGCCAGAAGTCTACCACAATTTTCTGCATAAACTACATTTAAACAAATTTGAGATAAACCCATGTGATAACTCAGCTGATAAAGATGTTATGAGAAGAGAAGGGAGATCGAGTTGTTAGTGTGTACAACTAAACTAGGTTTCTCTTGTGTGACTTCGGTTGTGCTCTTTATTGTGTTTCCATTCTTAAGTCCAAAGGTTTCACGATACATTGGTGGTGCATTCTCTTCCTCACAATGCTGCAGTAATTCCCAATTTGCCTCTTATGTGAAATTTAAGTTCCTGATCATTGGTTTTAAGGGTTTCCACTAATTTGAAAATTGACAGTTCATCACTTCCCAGTGGCCACATAATTGACATATTTTCATTTTGGTGCTTTGAAAGTCACAGAAAAATGAAACACATTGTTAAGCATCAATCCAGTACGAATACCAATCATTCACCCTGATACATAACAAAACTCAACCCTTCACTATTAATACCTTCTTCAATTAATGTAAACATACACATACACCAGTATCTTTTTTCATCTACATTTTGTTTTCTATGAGTTTATGAAGTTTAATGACTTATGTTTTTATTTTATATTTTTCTTCCCTTTGATTTCTAATTATTTGAGCAGGATAAATGTGTTTTAAACTCCCAAAATGGATCATAATGGATTTTGAATATAGTCTTCCAATAAATGTAGATTGATTTAGGATTAGGCTACATCCTTTGTCATTGAGTTGATAAGATTGAAGCATTATAAAAACACTTCATTGCTAAAAATATGACTATCACTGGGTTTTGCACTTTGTGTTCATTCAGAACTATGAATTGACACAATTCTTCTATTTAAATGCGCTACATTGACTTTTGCAATTTGGATTCATGGAAAAGAGTTTCAGGATAAAAAATTAAATAGTTTAAAACTTTTATTCTCACACTTGGTAGGAAGAATAAGATTTTTTTCCATCAAATCTTCTTGAGTGATAAATAAGTATATCTGGAAAGGATCTTATTGATCATCTAGCCCAGGATTGACAAACTTTTTCTTAAAGGTACAGACAGTAAATATGTAGGTTTATGGGCCATATGGTCTCTTTACAACTACCCCACTCTGATGATGCAGCTGTGGACATACGTGGCTGTGTTTCAACAAAACATTATTTACCAAAACAGGTATAAGGGCCTTAGCCTATCAATCTCTAATCTAGTCAAACATTTCACTTTGTCAAATGAGAAAATGACTCATAAAATAGGGAAATGATTGCCCAAGGTCACATGGCAGTTATAAAAGAGCTAGAAAAAACATTTAGGTCTTTTGGATTCCTACTCAGTACAACTGTCAAAATAAAATGCCAAAATTTACAGATTAAAAAAAAAGGATGTGTTGTCTGTATAAAAGCATAGGAGTGTATATGAGAGCATGTGTGTGTATAAGCAGCAGCAACAGCAGAATTAGAAGTAGTAATAGATGCCAGATAGCCAAAGCAGACCTTAGGAGGATTACATAAAAGTAGCATAACTGTGCAAGCTGAAAAAGCATTGTCCTTGAATGACAGCCCTTTTGGAGGAATATTGCAACTTGTCTCTTAAGATTAACATAGATACTAACTTTTTCACATTGACTTAATTGGTATTATTTTGGGAAGTACTAATTTGTTCTACGCACTAAGCTGAGAGAGCAAATGGATCCTTAAGGGCTTCCATGTCTGCCAATAGACTAATCCTAAGCAATTGGAAAAGTAAATTAGATTTTCCCAGAAAAAGCATGGATTAAAATCCTTTTAGCTCTAGATACCATAAGAAAAAAAAAAAAAGACAAAATCTGCTAGACAGAGTAAAATATACCACAGTTAATGATGAAGAGATTTTGGACCAAATACTTAGTGCTGGTAAACAGGAGAGGACGGTGGCAGTAATAATGACTTAAATTTGGTGAGTAGTATATAAAGGGATTGTTCTAGTCATGTGATTTGATCAAATTTTGATCTAGAGCAATTTACATTTCAGTTAACAAATGGATTTATGCACAGAAATATTTATTAGTAGCGTTTACCACTTTTCTACACAATTTTCTAGTTAGAACCCATGCCATATAAATGAAAGTTATTTCTATGAAAAACTTATAATTAACTGTTGCCTTTCTAACCAATGTCTTGGTATCAAATAAATCATATATATGCCCAGCAACATCATAAAACCAAAGTCATTAGAATTATAAAAGAGTGAATAATTTTCCCCACTAAAATTATGCAGCAAATATTATAAAATGAGCCCAGGTTCACTGTGCACATGTTGTTCAATGGTTCCTAGTTTACAGTTCGAATAATCGCTCATAAATACACAATTTGACTACATTGGACAGGTAACCCCAAACTGTTATGCTTCTTATAAATAACATTAAACATTTAATTAACAATTCTATTTGTCATCATGGAACTTAGAAAAGGTTTGTTGAAAAATTATTCGAAATATCTCTCTCTAAATAAAAATGGCATTTTCTTTGCTCTCAACCTATATCTAATTGTTAAAGGAAGCATTTACAGTATTTCCAACAACTGCAGGGCTTCTGTTATTTTTCTTGTCAAAGATAATATTTCTCTTTGAAAATATGTTTTTAAATATAAGAAATCATCCAATTTATGTTCTTTTTATCCTTGCTTACCTCCTCATTTTATGCAAAGCTGCTCAATCTCAATCTAATAGAAGGCCACAGTGAACAGTAAGGGCTACAAAGCCTTGGTCGGATGAGCTATCAGAAAACTTCACACTTAAGCTACAAAAGCAAAGATCAGTCTATCATCAAGGGATTTTAAAACTTGAAAATAAATCTTAGAGAATTACTGCTGTACGAAAAATATAATATTATCATTGGACTGCAACACTGCTTTAAATTTTGGTATTAAAGGAGATGAATAAAAAATTCAAATATTTGAGGGATGGATATTAGGCATTAACTGTAGTCCTTGCATAGTTATTAAAACTGAATTGTGGTCAAAATTAAATAGTATGGGACTTCTGGGCAGTCAAGAGTCTCTGGTATTGACCTGCTTCTCCCCGTTCTTCTCTGCTAGGCATAGCTGTAAACCTGGAAATGACGCTACCTAACCATAACGTACTTAAAACTGTGCCTGGAACATAAATGCAAGATCACCATGAGTATAATAGCTGTCATGTGGATCAACAGAGTAGCCTTACACTGAGTAGCTTGAAGTCCAGGGCCATATTGCCAGGGTTTAAATCCCGGTGTCTCCGTTCACTAGCTATGTGAATTTGGATAAGTTATTTAAATGTTCTTTTGCTCAGTTTGCAGATTATAATAATAAAATAAAATGTACAAAAATTTATAAAAATGCAGATTATAACAATACCTGAGACATTTTCTGTGAGTATTAAGTGGCTTTCTATAAGCAAATCATGTAGAAGAGTATAGGAACATAAGTACTATTTAAGTATTAACTATTATTGTTATTGCTATTACAGATATTATCCAAACTTTTGTGAGTTTTGACGAGTAATCTTTCTAGACACCCAGTGAGTCCATTTGCTTCTTTCCACCCCTTCTGCCGTTAGTTTGGTCTACACACGCATGCTTTTCTATCTGAATTACAACAGCCTCCCATGTTATTCTCTCACCTTTAATTTTGACCCCTGCACCTCCATTTCCACTGCCACAAAATTACATTTTCTAAACAAGTGGCCAGCATTTCTTACCCTACTTGGTATCCTTCAGTGGCTTACTTTTTCCTTTAGGATAAAGTTAAAGTTATTCAAAATGTTATAAAAAATCCACTCCTGAGCCTGCCTGTGCTCACTTCTCCAGGTGCATTTCTCATTGGCTTTGAAATTCCACTCTGTGTTCTTATCAACCACAAAAATACCTTATTTCAACTTCCTGAACACAGCATGTTCACTCTTTGTTATAGGTTTTTGCACATTCTATTTCCTTTATGTGCAATATTTCTCCCCTGACATTTTTATTGGCTTGCTCCTATTCGAATTTCAGTTCTGTATTTAACATTATTTCTCCAACACTCCTATCGGTTCCCATAGCAACATGCACTCCTCCTACTAGAGTACTTATCATATGCATGGTAAGGCAGTGGCCTATTGGCAGTTCTATCTTTATCACTAAACTTTAAGCTCTATGAAGGCAGGACCACTATTTATATTTTAATTTTTTTATACCAGCTCCTAGAGCAACAACTAGCACATAGAATATTTTTAATGTGAACTGATTGAATGAATGAATCCCCATACACTGAGAAACCATCTAAAGCTATGAGTCTAACATATAACAAATTTAGTAACGGAAACTGCGCTCACATAATTTACTCTTCTAGGTAAAAAGTGACCCTGCCTGAAAAATAAAAATAAATATATAAATTCATTTTTTAGAGAATCATAACAATTTATTCAAAGAATATTACACTATGAGGGGAAATAACTGTAATAGTTGTCATTTTATAAGTGCTTTTTTGTTCTGCGTTTTGTGTAAAACATAATACTTTTCTTCACAACCACCCGAAAATATATTATTATTACACACCTTTTAGAAATAAGCAAATTGAAGAAAAATGTTATTCAGTAGTAGAACTTGAACACCAAGCCAGTCCTGGCCAATTCCAATCCTACAGTCTTAACCACCATGCAACAATCCACACAAGCACCCAATATACGCCTCACAATAGCAACTGATGACTGCTATTAATAGCAAATATTCTGGAGCCAACTAGGATGAAAAACTGATATTGCTCCCTATCTGATATCCTGACATCTGCCCATCCTAGTTCTGTTCTATGTGTAATGCATACCACCAGAGTCACACAGAGAGGACAGAATGGCAAGAATTTCTACCATATTTTCACTTAATTGTTGACCATCATAAACAAAAGAATATTTATTTTCTTAGTAAAGGTAGACATGAAAATTTTGCCATATTTCAACAAAAAATACAATTCTCTCCATTCCAAAAATTGTTTACCTTCTTAACAGCTTAACAATCTCTCTACAGAGCCCTTAGCCCTACCATCAAAATTCACAGTCAAGTATTATATAAATGTATATGTATGTAAAATAAGAAAAAATCTATTGCATAATGCAGCTTCATTTAACTTTTCTAGTGACTGCTTTATGACAGTGACCTACATGGTCTGAAAACGTAATGTGACAAAGAATATATCTGCTTTCCATCCCAAGGACATTCTTGAAAATGAGCTGTAATATTTCAAGAGTTTTATCCTTGTGAGTAAAATGTTAATAAATAGATAAATCTTTAACACTTGCCAAGTCGTGAGCTTGTATTCAGTAGAGCTAAAGGAAGTACATGATGTCTGAGAGGGTAGGACTAGAATATCAAATGTGTTAATATCACTACTATCGAGGTTAGCTCAATCTGAGAAGTTATTCTTGGTCAAGTGTGGAAGGACACCACAATTGAAATAAATTATCGGTATAGATCCATTTAGAAAGAGTCAGACAAAATGAACCACCATACCAATGATGCAATGTGACGTCCACATTGGTATTCTCTCTAGAATGACCTGCAGGCATTACTTGACTGGCTATGAGCCATCCTTCTGTTTACATACTTCCTCACATTAGGGGACGGGGAATATCAATTAAGCTTAAAGAAAATATTTCAGAAAAGAGAGAAATGTACTTCTGTAGGTTTACTGATAAATCAAGATAAATTATTCAATAAATATGATATTGCTGATTTTGAAAATAGTTTTGTCTAAAAAATCTATATTGATATTTATCTGCCTTAACATGTGATTTTAAAATGTTTTTGTAGTATTTGAATTATACATATTTGTTAATAGTAGTAACTGTAAAAAATAATATTTATTTAGACCCTTCTAAGTATACCAAATAATTTTCCTATATTAAATTTTCTCAACAGCCTTTTGAGGCAGCTACTATTATCGTAACTGTAATAAGAGTTTTCCTACATGAATCCCCATAATAGTCCCATGACACAATCTTATTTTCATAACCAGTATTTCAAAGGTGATGAAACTAAGTTCAGAATGATTAAATAACTTTCAGTAAAACTCATGGTAAATAATGAGGTGAGCCTCCAACCAAGGAGCACCTGACCTCAGAATTCATGCTCTTAACTAATGGGGCTTTTCACCACCTTACTCTATGTATCATTTAAATAGGGCCATTTTCCAGGAACATATTGATCATAAGAAAAACTAAGGGGTACCACAACCACTGCTTTGTCCAGACAAACCAGTGCTTATGTATTTCTCCTATATTGACTATAGGAATACACCACACATGTTCTCTTCCTCTCAGAGGAACCACCAACAGGCAATTTAATTATTTCTTGGATGATGGTCATAACTCAAGCCACCTCAAGTTAAACCCTTGCTTTCCACAGTCATAATATCATATATTAATGTTACAATACTGGAAACCCATGTTGAACCATAAAACATATTTACACTGTCTCCCAAAAATGAATGAGTGAGATAACACAGAAACATCTGCTTTTAAAAACATTTTAGTACTTTGACAGAGTAGATTTTTGAATGTAACAAGATAAGTCAACTTGAGTTGTAATATATTTTGGGAAATCAGTTCACTACAAATTGTGACTGTAAACATTGTACTGTAAATGCTTTGTAGTTTCCCCCAATAAAAAAAAATGGGCATCAAAAAAAATAAATAAATAAAAAATAAAAACATTTTAGACCAACCGTTTAATATAATTGCTATGGCAATGTGTTTGTGCATAGGCTGTAGGGGTTCAGACTTCTTAAAAAAGGAGATTATTTAGGTTTGTTCTTGTGTTCTGAAGATACAATCTCTTTCTTCTCAATCTTATAGCAAGTGTAGGTCTCTACTGCTCCAGGAACCGCACTTCGCTTAAAATCAGCATCATGTCTCACATTTATTTTGTTTCTCATTCAGGGGGTATCAAAGTGTTTTACTGAGTATTTACCAGTAAATATTCTGCCATTCACCAGAGTATTTAAATGGCAAATGTTAGAGTAGAGGTTATTTCTGTGGATAATTATTGAATGATCTCTTCAATGAAAGTTGGTGATTATCCAATGACCAGCTTACACCAGCTTCTCATTGTTACCAGACAGTCCAATTCATTATTTAATTCATCCTATTTATTGAGCATTTGAGCATCCTAAGTCCTATTTATTGAGCATTTACTGGGTGCCAGGCACTATTCTTATACTGAAAATACAAGAAACAGCCTTCTTATTATAAATGTTATATTGGTCAGAGTCAGGCATTTGAGAAAACAGTCCCTGACTTACAGTGGTTCAACTTAATGATTTTTCACCTTTATGATGGTGTGAAAACTATACACATTCAATAGAAACTGTACTTTGAATACCCATACAACAATTCTTTTTCTCACTTTCAGTACAATATTCATAATATTACATGAGATATCCAACATTTAATTATAAAATAGGCTGTGTGTTAGATGATTTTGCACAACTGTAGGCTAACGTAAGTGTTCTGATCATGTTTAAGGAAGGCTACGATTAGGAATAATGTTTGGTACATTAAATGTATTAAATGCATTTTTGACTTAAGATACTTTCAAATAAAATATTTTCAACTTACAATGAGTTTATCAAATATAATCCCGACATAAGTTGAGGAATATCTGTATGAGATTTGGTAATTACCATGAAGAATATTTAAGAGTCATCATTTTATTAGTTCCTCTCTACCCCTTCGGCTCAATGCTAAGATTATACTCACTCAATTCTAGAAGACACTTCTTAGTAACCCTTCTATTTAAGGCAACCAGGTGCTTTGCACAATGGTATATGAAACAAAGAAAAAAATCTGGGGTGAGGGAGAGCGGGGTAGCCTTAATATTTGAAAAAAAGCACTATTCAGATGCCTTTTTGCAGTTCCAATGGCTTAATGAACATTTATATGAGCTCAGGGACACCTTTACCATATCAAATTATTTAACTCTATTTTAGACAATCTGTAGTTTAGTAATCACATATATCATCTTCATGTCATGGCAAAAGGTAATGGGGGCAAAACATGTATATTCATCAGCAATAATTATTAGAACAAAGATTAATTGATACCAATAATAATTAGTCAAGTTGATAATTAATGACCATAGCATACCTACTACAGCATTAAAAAGGCAATTATGTTACTTATTGCTACATCTCATCTGTATCATCTAGACAATTACAATTGTAAATGATAATAAATATTGAGGATTTTATTGCTGCATAATTAATTGAAGATGTGTTTTTAAGGCACAATTCACTGATTTTATGAAAAGAATATAATGTAAATAAAGTATATAATGTAATTTTTGCCATAAATTTACTGAAATAAAATTAAAACATCCTACCTTATGCTAAAAGAATGTATATAAATGTATTTGTTAAAACTTAGTAGACATAGCCCCTATTTCATTTGGAATTCAGAATTGCAAAGAGTAGCAAGAAAATAATTCCATGGACTTTATTTTTTCCATAAGCCAAATACAGAAGTAAATAGTATTTGGAAAATAAGAGCACTGAGAAAAGCAATACTGATGAAATGTAAAAATTAATTGACTCAATTAAATAATTAATAATATATTATAAAATATGTGAAAGTCGAGAATGTAAATAGAAAAACATGTAATAATGCTTATATCTCTTATACTTTAACAAATACATGTTTTATCAGGAAGAGAGAGAAAGACTACTAGTAAACTTAAAAATGGAAGGAGGATGATAAACATAAATTTTACTGGAAAAGGCAGATATAAAGAAGAAAGGTAACGAACAAGTGGAAGAGAAGCTACCAGAGATGAGAAAGTAAGAAAGATCACAGTGTACCTCTTTTTCTGAAAAATATAACATAAATAGATTTCTGGAATGATGACCTCAGTAAACTTGTCTTCCATTAAAACTATAAAAATGCAGGCACAACAACTAAAATCACCCATTTTAGCCCTCTGGAAATTAACCAAAGCCGCAGAACAAACTGAACGTCATCTATCCAAGTGAAGCTACTGTAAGGCACCATAGTCTGTGACTTTTTTGTTTAGGGCTAGTCCAATTTCCCTTCCTTCCCCAGATCAGTGATGTATGTGGTAGCTAAAAGTCAGCAGGCTTATAAAGGAGAGATCTAACATCCTGTGGAGCTCTGTTAAAAAGCACCATCCCAGGACAATAGTCAATATTTTGTCTGAAATTATAGCTCCTTGTAAAATATTTATAACCAGGCTGTTCTGGGCAATTGATTTGGTTCAGAGTTCAGGTCAGTGGGGAAGAGAAAAGTGCTATCCCCAGGGCATCACCATGCCAGTAGCAATTTTCTGGCAACATCATAGCCACTTAAGGCTGAGTTGGAACAAACAAGTTGGGCATAGATTTAAAAAGAAATCCTGGAGAATCAGATGACTGTAGGGAAATTTGAAATGCTCCAACATATTCATGAGGATCTATCTGAAAGGCTGTGTCCAAGCCCAGGAAAGACATGGTAAAGACATGAGGTGTTAGTCATTCATATCAGACTGATCTTGCAACCCTGTAGAAACAAGTAGTAAAAGCTAAGGATGTCTTAAACACTGCCTGAAGTTTGGATGTGAATTATCACACAGGTCTTCTTGGAAGAGGTGGTAGAATACAAGAAGGGAATTTGAGAAAATCTTCTGATGTATCATTGGCTGACTACTAAATGGTATTGATCTAGAGGTGACTCCTAGGCAACAAAATTAAAAAAATAAAAACATGAAATTAAAATACACACACACACACACACACACACACACACATATGGGGTGAGTATTTCTTATCTAAAGTGCCTGGGAGCAGAAGTGTTTTGGATTTTGGATTTTTAAAAAAATGTTGAAATATTTGCACTATACCTACCAGTTCAACCTTCCTAATCCAAAAATCTAAAATCCAAAATACTCCAGTGAGCATTTTCTTCAAGTATCATGCCAGTGCACAAAAAATTCAGATTTTGGAGTATTTTGGATTTTGGAATTTCGGATTAGGTATACTCAACCTGTATCATACAGTGCTAAGTGGATGTACACGCTCAAGAATACAGGATGTACAGAATTAGTTCAGGAAGGTCATTAGACAAATAAGCAAAAGCAAGAAAAACAACAGCAAGAACAGCAAATCTTGGGGGTAGGGAATTCTGATACTAAAATGGCTATAATATATTATATTTGAAACAAAAAATTATCAAACATGCAAGGAAACAGAAAAGCATGTCATATGCATAGCTAACAGAAAATGTCCCTGAGAGGTTCCAGATTTTGTTCACCAACAAAAATCGAATAAAATTAGAAGTCAAAAACAGAAGAAAATTTGGAAAATTCACAAATCTATAAAAATTAAACAGTATTCCTAAAAAGAATGGGTCAAAGAAAAAAATCAAAAAAAGAAATTAGAAAATATTTTGAGATCAAAGAAAACAAACACACAACATGCCAAAATGAATGGAATCCAACTAAAACAGTGCTTAGAGAGAAATTTATACCTGTAAATGCTTGTAATATAAAAAAAAAAAAGATCTCAAATCAATATGCTAACTTTCCACTTCAAGAAACCAGAAAAGAAGACTAAACTAACCAAAATCAAGATAGAGGAGGAAAATAATAAAGATAGAGGAGGAAAATAAATAAAGATTAGGATAAAATATTGGAACTCAATTAGTTCTTGAAAAGATCAACACAATTAACAAACTTTAGATTGAACAAGAAAAATAAGAGAGAAGATAGAAATTACTACAATCAGGAATGGAAGAGGGGACATTCATACTAGATTTACAGAAATAAAAGGGTTATAAAGAGTACTATGAATAATTGTATTCCAAATATTAGATAATTTAGATGACATGGACAAAATCCTAAAAAGACACAAACTAATGAAACTGACTCAAGAAGAAATAGAAAATCTGAATAGACCTATTTAAAAAGAGGAGATTGAATTAGAAAGTTTTAAAATCCACAAAGTTAAGCCCTGGTCCAAAATGCTTCCCTGATCGGTCCTACCACACTTTTAAAAATGTAATACAAATCCTTCACAAATTCTTCCAAAATATGAATAGGAGGAAACTTTCCAACTCATTCTATAAGGTCTGTATTATCCTGCTTAAAAACAAAAACAAAATAACAGGCAAAGATATCACAAGAAAAGAAAACTACAGACCAATATGCCTTTTATATACAGATGCAAATTCTCAACAAAATATCAACAAACAAAACCAACATAATAAAAAGGATTATGCACCATGACCAAGTATAATTTATCCCAGAAATGCAATGTTGGAATAATATCTGAAAATCAATGTACTATACCATATCTATAGAATAAAAGACAAAAATATACTCTTCTCAATAGATGCAATGACATCTAGCAAAATCCAATACCCTTTTATGATAAAAATAAACAATAGAAATAGGAAGTTCCTCCACTTTATAAAGGGAATACATGAAACCCCACATGTAACATTATTCTTAGTGGGGATAAAATGGATGTTTTCTTCCTAAGATCAAGGATTTCCACTCTCACCATTTCTATTCAACTTTGTACTGGAGGTTCTAACTAGTGCAATTTGGTAAGAAAAAGAAATAAAAAGCATAAAATTGAAAAACATAAGTAAAACTATGTCTATTTGCAAATGGTGTAATTTTATATACAGAAAAAATCCTAAGAAATCCACTAAAAGCTACAAAATGAATATATGAATTCAGCATTGTGACAGGATATGAGATTATTATGTAAAAACAATTTGATTTCAATAAAATTGAAAGCAATAAACAATGCAAAAATGAAATTAAGAAAAACAATTCCATTTTACAAGGCATTGAAATAATAAATGTGACAAAATAAAAAATGTAAGAGAAGAAATGTAAACATATACACTGATAACTAGAAAATATTATTTAAATAAATGAAAGAAGATCTAAATGGAAAGATATCACATATTTATGGATCCGAAGATTTAATATTATTTACATTACAATACTCCCCAAATTTATCTACAAATTCCAAATATATAAAAACACCACTCAATAATACAGATAACCCAATTAAAAATGAGAAAAATATTTGAACAAACATTTCTTCAAAGAAGATATACAAATGACCAAAAGATAATACAGATAACCCTATTAAAAATGAGAAAAATACTTGAACAAACATTTCTTCAAAGAAGATAATCAAATGGCCAAAAGACCCATGAAAATATCCCCAACATTAATCATAGAGTCAAATTAAACCCACAATGAGATACCATTTCACATGTACTAGGATGGCTATAATGACAGAGACAGGAAATAACAAGTGTTGATGAGAATTTAGAGAAATGGCACTTCCATATACTGATGGAAATGTAAATGGTCTGATTGCTTTAGAAAACAGGCAGTTCCTGAATATGTTAACCAAAGAGTGACAGTGTGACATCGCAATTCCACTCCCAGGCATATACCCAAGAAAAATTAAAACACATGTTCACATGAAAACTAGTGCATGAATGTTCATAACAACACTGTTCATAATAGGCAAAAAGTGGAAACAACCTAAATGTCAATCAAGTTATGGATTTTGAAAATAAAGTATATCCATACAATGGAATATTATTCAACAATAAAAAGGAATGAAGTACTGATGCATGCTACAACATGGATGAACCTTGAAAATATTATACCAATTGAAAGAATCCAGTCACCAAAAAAAACTCTTATTGTATGAGTCTTTATATGAAATGTCCAGAACAAGCAAAACTTTGGTGTTATAAGGTAGATCAGCTGTTAACTAGGCTAGGGATTAGAGGAGGGATAGGAATGAGGAATCAGTGTAATAAATGGGAAATTTCTTTTTGGCATGAAGAATATGTTCTCAAATTAAATTGTATTGATGGTTACACAATTCTGTGAATATGCTAAAATTCAGTGAACTACAAACTTCAGATTGGCTAATTTTATGGTATATGAATGCTCGATGCTGTTTAAGAAAAACAAAGCATCAGCAAGCAACCCCCCGAAAAACGGAAGAAAAATGTTATGCAAAAACTCAGAGGAATAATTTAAAAACACTCAATCTGTTTTTTAAAAATGGAATGAATTAGTAGTAAATAGTAGCATAAACCCTGCTTCAGCATAAGAGATCCTATGATCATCCATTAGTCCAATTCATCAAATTATGCTACAAATAGTATTTAAAAGGAAAATGGAAGTTCAGAAAGCACGTCACAATGAGAGTGTCAATGGCGGTAAGGATTTGACTTAAGGAGAAAGCCCATTTGGTGTTTGGTGCTTGGTATTTTTAGTGAAGAATTTCATGCTATGGCTTTAGCATATTAGATGTTGCTAAAACGCTGAGTGGTGAAGTTTTCATACCCATGGCTCTTTCTTTTCAGAAATAAATAGACCCAAATTTCCATTTCCATTATCCTTGTGATGGGAGGTAACCCTCTGACAATGTGATTGAGTTCAAGACCATAAAGGACAAAGGGAAGAAAACCTGAAAATTGAAAGCCTTTTCAGCTTCTGAGAATCATTTTCTATCTAAGTTCAATATTGAGTCTCTAAGAAATTATGATAAGCCACCAGTGATCCATTCAGAATGGGCAAGCACTTGCCTTAGTATGCATAGATGCTTTCCAGTTCAATTCAGTTTCCAGGCCACATTAGAATACTGCAGATCTAGCCCTACAATGAACCCATCAGCTTTTGTAGTGTTTTCAGAAGACTTTTCAAGAACAGCAAGGTCAAGTTGAAAGTAGCCTCACAATGAGAAATAAATATAAGCAGGACAAATTGGAGGGCATGTAGATATAATCTGAATATGAAATAAGTGATTTGTATCCCCTGATTATATCATTTGCTCTCTCACCTCACTCCTGCCTCTACTTCTGACCTAGGTCTCTAAGTTCATTCCCAAACAAAAGGTTAAAATAATAAATCCATTCAATTTCCATTACTCTAAATGACCCTAAATCCTTTCTCCAAACTTGTACTGACAATTTACACCTGGGACTCATTTATCATGTTACTTGATACACTATAACAAAGACTTTGTATAGAAATCAATTCTATAATTCAGATCATTTCTGTGGTGGCGCAGAACAAGATAAGAGATGTTTCTAATCCACAGCAGAACAGTGCACAAAAGAAAAACTAATAATGGTCACCAGAACTGCCCCAACTTATACATGACGATGAAAACAATAACGGTCAACATTTATGGGGCACTCACTGTATGTCATGCCTTGTCATAAGCTCTGTATGAGTTAATCTGCACAATAACCTTAGGACCTAGGATGACACATAAATCAGGAAACTGAGGCATACAGGGTTTCAACGAATTGTTCAGGTTACTCAGTAAGTTTTGAAGACAGGATTCCAACTGGAACAGCTGCGCTTGACAGCCTAAAGTTCTTAACCACTATGTCTAGCCCTGTGTATTGAGAGTAGATGGTGTCGATTTCAATAGAATAACAGTCATTTATTTTTAAAAACATATCAGTTGCAAACAGCTAAAGGTCATCTTACGCCGTTTGCATTTTCATGGAGAAATCACAGAGTAAGATATATATATATGTAAATATATATATAGTGAGTATATATATTCTATCTGTGACATATTATTCATATACATATGCAATTGAAAAGAAATCAGATTTGCATACCTTAATTACTTAGTAGAAACAAATGAATATATAACTCATAGTGGTTAAAGCACTTAATGGAGAGGAAAGAAATTTAACTTTTTATATGTCTCACTGAACTTTAGTTTCCTCATCTACAAATGAGACCTGTGGAAGATTTGACTTCCATTACTCTTTAGAATACAATGGCTGTAAAATTATTTTTATGATCTATTTCAATATCCTTCATGCATATCTTTGCCTATTTTTCTAAGAGGCTATTTATTTCTTTTTCTTGCATATTTACAGTAGTATGTAATATATTAACAAGTAGAATTATTTGTGATATGTGTTAAATATATTTATTTCCAATTTTATTATTTTTTTTGTTGTTTTGTTTTTTTTTTTTAAATTGTATGATTTTATTTATATGAAATACCCAGAATAGACAAATCCATAGAGACAGAATATAGACTAGTGGCTGCCAGAGGCTGAGGATAGGGGGAAAGAGGAGCATCTGCTGATGGATATGGAGTTTCCTTTTGGAGT
>CAUYRT010079612.1:0-20937 GCA_963574885.1 Lepilemur ruficaudatus | reverse complement strand
AGCTCTAGACTTCAGGTGTTTGAGATTTAAAAACGATCAACTTCGGGTGTCGGGCAGACGGGAGGGGGGAGGAGGGGATGGGTATATACATACATAATGAGTGCGATGTGCACCGTCTGGGGGACGGTCAGGCTTGAGGCTTTGACTGGAGGGGGAAGGGGGGCAAGGGCAATGTACGTAACCTTAACATTTGTACCCCCATAATATGCTGCAATAAAAAAAAAAAATAAAATAAATAAATAAATAAAAGGACACATTTAAATTCTAGCTCTGGTGAAGGATCCAAGAATGACAATAGGGATTTTGAAGAAATCACAGAAAATCAGAAAAATTCCAAATGCAGATTGTTTTTATCCATATTTCTATTCTTGATATGTGAATATTTTAACATTTTTATTTTCAAATATTGTCTCTCAAGCTGTGATATTAAGAAAAATGGTAAGATTGTAAAGAAATCTATTCTGTTTCCCTTGATTTATCTGTCTCTCAAATGGTTTAAGTGGGAAATTAACAGTTAGGTTTTATATCACATTTGTTTGCTAGAATATTTGAAAGTGCCCACTTAATGATGAGGTGATACAATTACATTTATTTTCACTTTAATATGTCACCATAATCTTTAACAAGAAGTAGGTACTAACTTTAATCCTAGATGGTATTAAACAAATTGAGTTGAGCAAAGTCTCTGTCTGCTTGGTACAATAATTAAAATGGTATTATTGAAGTCCAGTTAGGATGTAAATGTAATGTGCTAGAGCATTTTCCTTTTCTAAAGGAAAATGCTCTAGCACATTATAAAGACCTTTCTTCTTCCTTTAACTCATGAAAGATTGTTCCCTTCTAGGCTCCAATCCTGTTTCTTAAATGGGGAAAATGTAGTCAAAATGAGCAGCAAGGACATTTCTTAATATTAGCAGTCACAGAGATCTACATAGAGCCTGTGTGCATGTCTTTGTGGAAAAAAATAAAGGAAGATTTTCTGGCACGAGATGGTGGGTCAGTATCAGGTACTTGTGTAGTGTCTTGGATGCTCTTACATTTTTTGTTAGGGGGAAAGGGCGCAAGATGAATGAGTTTTTACACCTCCTTCCACTTCACTGTTCTACCATTTCCCAGTTCCTTGTAACACAAGCCACAAACCAACCTTTTTTTCCTATGATGGAAGCACTTACTCAGAAAAGGTGCCAGAGTTATCCTATCTTTACAGCAGAAAACATAGTCTGCACAGAGGTGTCTTTATCCTAGTAGGCAAACTTTATATTCCTATTTGACCCATAAATCAAATAACGTCATCCTTCATTCTGTTTTTTGCTCTCCCCACTTCACCCTATATGCAGTCTATCAACAAATCTTAAGGCCTCCAAGTGAAAATACCCGCTTCTTTCCATATCTGCCATTACTCTCCCTGTTAGACACTACCTTCTCTCCTCTGCATGCTACAATAGCCTCTTAACTGGTCTCTTTGCTTCCTTTCTATACCCACTATAACATTCTTCACCGAGCACCCAGAGTGATTCCTTGTAAACAACAAATTATTTCAAGACACCAAAGAAAAAATCAGTACTCCTTATAGTCAGGGTTCTGTTACAGTCGGATTGCCAGTAAAAAAAAGTCTTAAATTGATAGAATTTTGGCCAGGCGTGGTGGCTCACGCCTGTAACCCTAGCACTCTGGGAGGCCGAGGCAGGTGGATCACTCAAGGTCAGGAGTTCGAAACCAGCCTGAATAAGAGCGAGACCCTGTCTGTACTAAAAATAGAAAGAAATTAATCAACCAACTAAAAATATATTTAAAAAATTAGCTGGGAGTGGTGGCACATGCCTTTAGTCCCAACTACTCGTGAGGCTGAGGGAGGAGGATTCCTTGAGCCCAGGAGTTTCAGGTTGCTGTGAGCTAGGCTGACGCCACGGCACTCTAGCCTGGGCAATAGAGTGAGACTCCGTCTCAAAAAAAAAAAAAAAAAAAAAATTGATAGAATTTTAGGATTTAGTCTCTTGCACAAATGCTTTCAAAAGTACATTATCAGTATCTTTACAAATATCTAAGTTTGCTGAACTTTAGCTCAATTTTAAGTCAAAACAGTATATATACGGTATTTCTCTTATAACATTTGCCACCAAGGCCACTCGGAAACAGGTACAGTAGGCTTCCATTTGTATTATTGTTTCTTCTACCTAGTTTTAGTAAACAACAAGATTTACTCTAAATATTCAGTCTGTATTTTCATTTCCCAAAATATCACTCCTCCGCTTAAAATCTCCATTGACCCACAATGCTCACAATAAAATCCAAATTCATTAACATGGCCTACAAGGCTCCTAAACCTTCTGTTTCCTTATATTGTCCTCACTTACTGTATTGTAGTCACAGTGGCCTTTTTATCTTTCCTTGAACCTGCAGAGAAAGCTTCTCCTTAAGACATTTGTACTTGAACTTCAAGACAAAATGGAGTGTGATATATACAAGTCTTGTGTTTTCTCTTCATTCAGGTATCAATATTCAGGTATTGCTCAATGTCAATTTCTTAGAAAGGCCTCCCTTGACCAGGAGATATTAAGAAAATTACTCATTCTCCCATATGTACACACACACACACACACACACACACACACACAGAGTTACTCATCACCATAAGTTTTACTATTGCCCTAATTTTATTTCCTTTGTAGAATTCATCATGGACAAATTAATTACTTATCAGTGCATTATCTCCCCATATTAGAATACAAGCCCCATATGAGCTAGAGTCCTGTATGTCTAATTCACTCCTATAATCCCTAAGCCCAAAACTGTGGCTAGCTCATGGTAAGGATCCAGTAAACATCTGTGAATGGATACTGCTGTTATATTCATAATCGCCTTTGCTTAAAAACTTCTTGCCTAAAATCTATGATTTTACCTTTTCATCAGTCAGTTTAGGAGTCAGTTGAAGTCACAGCTTCTTTGTTCTTTAATCAGCAGCAATATTTTTCTTGCTTTTACCCATGACTCCCAATTTAAGAAGTCACTATTCTTTCCCCAGGAAAGAAGTATAGAAGAAGGACCTATATTATTTAATGCAAATGAGTAATTTTATGAAAGTACAGTTAGGCAGATAGTAATTTGCAGGAATGACTATTTGGGATGAGTAACAATAGTGTGAGGAATGATAGTACCATATACCAGTGTGGAAGAATAATGACAACTGGGGAGCCTGAGTGAATAAGTAGGGATAAGAAAGCAAATATCGTGGGTGTGTGGGGCAAAAAGCTGACTAGAGACATCGTCTCAGAAAGAAGGAAAAGTTTTAGATGAAAAACAAAACATAGCAGAGGTATAATTCTGAGAGAAAAGTGCCAGAACCTACCAGAGATTCCATGGGAAGAGTTATAATGCAGAACAGGAAGAAGCAAGTTTTTGGCAGAGATCAACCCCTAGGAACTTGGAGTCCTGTAGGGTTTTCTTTCTCTTCCCCTCACACATCTGGCAGACTACGGGCTCCCAAGCTGCTGGAGAGCTTCTCTACACTCATGAGCCCAAAAGCTGCTGCTGCCGCCAATGAAATAGGAGCTTCCTGAGAACAAAGCACCAGGCTACCAGCCCTCTTGGGGTTGCTCCCCCTCAACATAGACCTGAGCCAAGGTGGTGGGTACCATACTGCTTCTCCACTCATTTTGTGCCTGTGTCCTCCCCAAGGAGCTTCAGCTCTTAGGTTTTCTTGTCACTGTTTCCACAAAAAACATTTTTCCAACTCCTCCCCAGACTTCAGTGGACACAGGGGGTCCATGGGTCCCAGGTGAATTGTGATCCCACAGCTTAAACATCCAGGATGGGCTGCCTTCACAGGAGAGAAAAGTGCAGCAAATCAGGGGAGCCCTTAGGAACAAAGGGGACCAAAGTGCCAGCTTTCCTCCAATCAGACTCTTTTCCCTCCTCTCCTTTCCCCTGCCCACTACTGCCGAGTGGTAGTTCCCATGTGAGTCAGCATGGGTGCCCCAAGGGATAATTCAGCCAGTCTCTCAGGAATGACTGCTTTCTCTCTGTCAGTGCACCTGTCACATAGAGGCTTCCACAGACAGTAGGGCTCATGCTTTTCCTCTTAAAGACCTAGAGTGGACCAAGGGGTGCTCAGACTGTGAGTTCCCTGCCTACTGTGTCTCCTCAGTGTTTCTCATCTGGCTGCTCCAGCAGAGAAGGGCATATCTCAAAGCATATCCCTGCTTGAGCACCCCATGGGCAATGCAGGACCAGCATGCTTCTCCTTGGCATGGTCAGGGATTGAACTTGGGGGATCAGAAGATAGGCATGCAGACAGGACTCAGTCCCCCCATTATGAATTGATTATGTTGTTCAGGGGCATGCAGGGGAGATTTGTGAAATAATCTCAGGAGGTAGGGGAGCCCATGCTGACAGAACTAAAGAGAGAGTACAGGGTATGTCTAAGAAGCAGCACACTTGTGGAGCACCCCTCCCCCTACAGGAAAGCCATGGTTTTGGACCTGGGCAAGATTCTGGAGAGAGAAGCTACCAGCCTGAGCTCAGATAGTTTGGGCTGCCTCTTATGGCCAGATGCTGGAAGGAGATCCATGGGGCAAGGGAAGAGAGAGAAGAGAGAAACCCACTCCCAATAGCCAGGCTGTGGATCCAAGATGGCCCCTCTCCCTCAAACAGACTATTTGGCTTGGTGGGGCCACTTCAGCCCCTCTCTGGTGGCTTTCCTCAGTGACCCAGGAGCTGACCCTCAGCCCCTGCTGAGATAGCTCTTGTGCTTGCCCTTGTGGAGCCTGAACACAGGCTCACCTAACCTGGCCTCACTCAGGCTGACTACTCCAACCACTTTGGCTGTGGTGGAGCATAAAAAAGCTCCAGGGCTTTGCCCACTGCCTGGGACATCTGAGTGCCTCTCCTGATCAACTACAGCTGGTCACAGGTCCCAAAAAACACCAATGCAGCTGGCTCTTTCCCACAAGTACCACTTACTTGTACTTGTACAGCCTTGTATAGCCCATTACAACATTTAGTAATTCAGTGATACAGGGCATGGCTGACTCTGACACACAAGCACCACCTACTGTCTCAGAGACTAAACTGTATCCCTATATAATTCACACTCTTAAGAAGGCCACAGGTCTAGCAAAAGAGAAATAATTTCAAAGACCTCCATTTTCCCCTGTCAACAAGAGACAGGGAATCTGCCCACACACATAGTACACCACTGCTACAGCCTACAAATGACAGATAAAGAATTCTAAATATGAATTGTAAAGAAGCTCAATGAGATTCAATAGAAAATAGAAAACCAACTGAAAGAAACCAAAAAAAAAAAAAAAACAATTCAGGAAATGAATGAAAAACTTACTAAAGGAATAGATACATTTAAAAACACCAAATGGAGCTTCTAGAAATGAAAAAATCATTTAGGGCAATATAAAACACAGTAGAAAGTTTTAATAATAGACTAGACCAAGCAGAGGAAAGTATTTCAGAACTTGAAGACAACTCTTTCAAATTTATTCAGTTAGTCAAAAATAAAGAACAAAAATTCAAGAGGAATGGAAAAAGCCTACAAGAAATATAGAGTTATGTAAAATAGCCAAATATAAGAATCACAGCCATCCCAAGGGTGAAGAGGGAAAAGCAAAAGGCTTGGAAAACCTATATGAGGAAATAATTGAGGAAAATTTCCCTAGTCTTCTTAGCGATTTAGAAATCCAGATATAAGAACCTTAACAATCATCTGGGAAATGCATTGCAAAAATGACATCACCAAAGCATATATAGTCCTTAGATTGGCCAAAGTCAACACAAAGGAGGAACTCCTATGAACCATGAAGAAAAAATATCAAGGATCTTAAAAAGGAAAAATCCATCAGACTAACAGCAGACTTCTCAAGAGAAACCTTACAAGCCAGAAAGGAATGGGGTCCTAGCTTTAGCCTCCTAATACAGAATAACTGCCAGTCAAGAATTTTACAAAACTAAGTTTCATAAATGAAGGAGACAAAGTGTCTCCAGACAAAGGGACACTAAGGAAATTTGTCACTACTATATCTGCCCTACAGGAAATGCTCAAAAGTGCATTATACATGCAGCAGCACAATAGATACCAACCAGTGTAAAAACACCAAAATTTTAAAACTCACAGCACTTATAAAAACAATAGCACAAGGGGAAAAAGTTAGAAAATGGAGATGATTCAGCTTGAGTCTCAAAATGATTATCTTGATTCTCCATATGATTTTGTGTGAATATCATCCCATTTAGGATGGACAACATTGAGAGTCCCATAATAAAAGCCCAGACTACACATATAGAATGGAATGGAACATTGTGATGATTATTTGCATAGTTCACACATTTAAAACATTTTTGTCTCTACTATCTGTATTTTACCAACACATATTTTTGTGCAAATTGTATAAGTACATGATCTAACTCACCATGGCATTTTGCATGGGTAATCACAATCTTAGTGCTCTAAGTCCAAAATCTCCGTGGAGATAACTCAGATAGTTCTAATTACTCAGTTACATTCTTTTAGCAAATCAAATTCTAAAAGCTGAAAGACAGATTAAAACTTACATCTGATACAGAGAAAAGGCTGCAGGAAATCTTTATTTCATTTTTTAAATGTCTTCTTAAAAAAATTAACTGAAAGTGTTTCCTGTTTAGAACCTCAGACTCAACTATTAGGTCATTAAATATGAAATGTCTGATTTCGAATCAATAGTATAGTTTATATCTCAAACAAAAAACAGTACAATTAATGAAAATATGCACTTAAACCATCGACATAGCTTTGCCATCTTAATGGTAGCTTGTTTATGCCATCAGCAAAGAAACCTGGAGAGCAAGTGGCCATAAAATCGTAAAAAGTGATTTCAACTTGTGGAGAATTGAATATTTTTTCCATGCAAGAAGTGGCCCAAAGCTTGGAAGAAGTGGTAGTCAGTTAGTGCAAGGTCTGATGAATGACAGAGTGCTTCCAAGTCCAGCTTCTATAGTTTGAGCAGTGTTGTTTGTGCAACATGTGATTGAGTGTTGTCTTGCAAGAGCATTGGCCTGTCTCTATTGATCAATCTCAGCTGCTAAATCACAAGCACCATTATCATTTTGTCCAATTGGTTGCAGTAGACATGCTAGAATCGATTGAGTGGGTTTCATGAAGCTGTAGTGGATAATACCAGTGTTGGACCACCAAACAGACACCATTAGCTTTTTTTTTTTTTTGATGACTATTCAGTTTTGGACTGTGTTTCAGCACTTCATCTTTATCCAACCATTGTGCCGAATGTTTGTGATTGTCAAAAAGAACCCATTTTTCATCGCGCATAACAATACAGTATGGAAATGGTTTGCCTTTATTTTGTGACTTCAAAGAAAGGCAAGCTTCAAGACGATTTCTCTTCTGATGCTTGTTTCATTCATGCAAAATCCATCTATCCAGCTTCTTTCTGTTGTCTATTTGTTTCAAATGGTCCGATATTATTGGAATAGTAATGTCCAACCTTGCTGCTAATTAATCCGTAGGTTGAGGTGGATTCTCTTCCACTACAGCTTTCAGCTCATCCTTATCCACCTTGGTCTCAGGTTCCCCACATGGATCATTTTCAAGATTAAAGTCACCACAATGGAATTTTTCAAACCACTGACATACTGTATGTTCATTAGCCACATCCTTCCCAAACATTGCACTGATATTTTGAGCTGTCTGTGCAGCATTAGTTCCACGACAGAACTCATATTCAAGAATAACACAAATTTTTGACTTATCCTTAGTGTCATAAGAATTGCTGTAAAAAAATTTGAAATAGTCATAAGCCAAAACGTGCATTTGAAAGACTGAGGATGTACCTTCACAATAAAAATAAAAAAAGAAATTTAAAAAGTCTCAGGCTACAAAATCAATGCACACAAATCAGCAGCTTTTATATACAGGAATAGCAGTCAAGCTGAGAATCAAATCAAATATGTAATATCTTTTGAAATAGCAACAAAGAAAATAAAATATTTAGGAATATATTTAACCAAGGAGGTGAGAGACCTCTGTAGGGAGAACTATGAAACACTGAGGAAAGAAATTGAAGAGGATATAAACAAATGAAGAAACATATCATGCTCATGGATTAGCAGGATCAACATTGTTAAAATGTCTACACTATCCAAAGTGACTTATGGATTCAATGCAATCACCATCAAAATACCATCGTGAATTTTTGCAGACCTCGAAAAAAAAAGTTCTACACTTCATATGGAACCAGAAAAGACCTCAAATACCTAATGCAATCTTACATAATAAGAGCAAATCAGGAGACATCACTTTGCCAAACTTCAAGCTATACTACAAGGCTATAGTAACCAAACAGCATGACATTGGCATGAAAACAGAGACATAGATCTATGGATCAGAATAGTGAACACAGATGTGAATCCATCCTCATATTGCCATCTGATCTTTGACAAAGAAGACAAAAACATACAACGGGGAAAAGACACCTTGTTCAATAAATGTGCTGGGAAAATTGGATAGTCACATGTAGAAGACTAAAACCAGATCTCACAACTCACAAAAATTAATTCATGATGGATAACAGACTTAGACCTAAAGCATGAAACTATAAGAATTCTACCAGAAAATGTTGGAAAAACTCTTATAGATATTGGCCTAGTCAAAGAATTTATGAAGAAGATCCCAAAAGCAATCACAGCAACAACAAAAATAAATAATGGGACCTGATCAAATTAAAAAGCTTCTCCACAGCCAAGGTCACAATCAATAGAGTAAATAGACAACCTACTGAATGGGAGAATAAATTTGCATGCTATGTTGCTATGTATCTGATAAAGGGCTGATAACCAGAATCTACAAAGAACTCAATCAAATCAGCAAGAAATCAAGCAACCCCATTAAGGAGTGGGCAAAAGACATGAACAGAAACGTTCAAAAGAAGATAGACTAATGGGCAAGAAACACATGAAAAAATGCTCAATGTCTATAATCATCAAAAAAATGCAAATCAAAACCACAATGAGACATCACCCAACTAAAGTGAGAATAGCTTTTATGAAAAAGTCCCAAAACAACAGATGCTGTCAAGGATGCAGAGAGAAAGATACACACTGTTCATGGGACTCAAACTAGTACAACCTCTATGGAAAGCAATATGGAAGTACCTCAAAGAACTAAAAGTATATCTACCATTTGATCTAGCAATTTCACTACTAGATATTTGCCCAAAGGAAAAAAAAGACAGGTGCATTTGAATGTTTATAGCAGCACAATTTATAATTTCAAAAATGTGGATTCAACCCAAATGACCATCATTACATGAGTGGATTAATAAAATGTGGTATATGAAGCACTATTCAGACATAAAAAAAAAAGATGATCTAGTATCTTTTGTAACAACCTGGATGGAACTGGAAGCCATCCAGTGATTCTTCTCTGTGAAGTATCACAAGAATGGAAAAACAAACACTACATGCCCTCAATACTAAATTAGAACTAATTGATCACCACTCATGTGCACACGTGGAAGTAAAAATCAAGGGAAATCAAGTAGGCTGGGGAAGGTGAAGAGGAAGGGGTGCTTAAATTCACACCTAATGGATACAATGCACACTAACTGGGTGAAGGGCACACCTATAACTTTGATTCAAATGCTACAAAAGCAACTTATGTAACTAAAACATGTATACCCCCATAAAATTCTGAAATAAAAAATAAATAAAATAAGTGTCAAAATGAAATGTCAGAGATATCAACTGTCAAACATAGTACTTAAGGAAATCAGACATTTCATACTTAACCTAATAAATATCTCTCTTTGAGATAAAAAAAAGGCAAACAGGAAAAAGATCATTTATTTATTTATGTCAGTAGAATTCAGTGAAGCAATCTTTCTTCCTGCCAGACATGACTCTTTCTTTGATAGCCATGAAGGAAGATGAAATACTTGAAGAGTTCCTTAAATCACTTGAGAGGATCAAACAATAGACTGGGCATAATGAGGCACCTTGGAGAAAATACGACAGTATTTTCTTTAAGTGAATTGATGATTCCAAGGAAAGATATGAAATTGTGGAAATCATATTGTGACATAACTATTAATAAAAATAACATTAGGCAGTGGACTATTTACACACACACACACACACACACACACACACACACACACACACACACCGGGGAGACACATCAGCAAAGAAAAAATTTTTACGATTCCCTGAGAAGAACAAGGCATAGCAACAACCAGTTCTTATGCTGGTTTTAGTGTACTCATAAGTAACTAGGGTAAAGAAAAAAAAAAGTTTCTATTATGAAAGAATTGTTAATATTTCTAGATAAAAGACGCCAAAAACAATTGTACTGGATACTCTGGATTGGCTCTTTCAACCTCAGTCTATTCTCTGTTCATTTGAGGAGATTCAAAAGCTTAACGCTACCTTTTCCACTTGAGGCTAAGGTTCTCTAAGCTTAGCAAAGTACACTCAGAAATTCACAGCAGAAGTGAGAGTGAAGCCACCGTCGTGCCCATTTTAACTTTTCCAATTGGAAAGCATGATTGTTAGAAACAAGACATTTACTTGGAGAGTGTTTCAGTGTTCATCATCCAGCTTCCCTGGTGACAAGAAGTAGTGTGGCCTGCAACAATAATGGCATCGGCGTCTTCACAAGCCTTTCTAACCCTTGCATGGTAGCTGTGGAGGTCCAATTTCCAGTTTCTAGAGTATTCAGAGGCAGCTGCAACAGCAGCAGAGGGTTCTTGATTTCAGCACAGTTCTAGTGAAGGCCTCAGAAATAGTGGCTCCTAAAGAACTATATTGTTCTGGTGTCATTTCCAGAGGCCCGTTCTAGAATTCTCTCCTTTTTCTCTTCTAACAATTTTGAGAGCATGCCCTATTAAAGCACTTCCTGATTTAAGTAGTGAGTTTTCTGTTACCTGCATAGAGCCTAGACTGACATACTAATGTCAGAAAAATTATTCTTTCAAGCATAATAAATATTCTATAAAGAGAAATTAGAGAATATAAAATAATTTTAATTTCATCTACCTATCATGACTCCAAACAAATTATCAGGATATATTTAAACAACACAAAAACCAAATTGAGTCTTAAGGCCAAGTGAGGTGTTTCATATGGATAATGAATTATTCTCACCAGTTCATACAAGCTCTAATATTCTACAAAGTCACAAGGAAATTCTATGAAGGTTTTTGTTGCTGTTGTAGTTTTTAGTAAGCAAAATAGTATTTACCAACAACATAAAAATCCAAAATAGAAGCTTATTTGGTTACAGAAATATTTTTTGTGTGTGAAGCTTTTGAGAATAATAAATAACATTCTCTAGCACATTTCAGGGGCATGTTTTAAAACATGGATTTGTTTAAATATTAGAATGTTAGATTCATTGTTGATCAGTACTATATAGGGATTTTTCTACCATTCAGGTTTGGAAATATAACTACCTACTTTTTGAGTAAAAGTGGACTGAATAAATATGCTTAATACATAGACAGATACCTTCTTAAATAATATTTTAAAATAGGGAGATTAAAAATATCTAGATCAATCTTCACGCTAAAATAACATGAGTTGCTAAGACACCTTATATAACCTTATCAAGTAAGTGTTGTCATTAAGATGATAAAGACTTACAAAGTATTTTAAGCATGGACTAAAACATTTCCGTACCTAAGTTTCGTAATCATAGACTTAAGATCTAATCATCAGATTTGCAATTTCAGAAACTCTATTTAAGTTGTTCACCAAAGGATTATCAGGTTTTGGGGAATTACTTCATGCCTGCCAGACTCTCAGGAGACTAATGTATCAACCAGAATGTCAATTTGTTAATTTACCACCACTGATTGGAAGTTTCAGTGATACAATTACTAATAGAAACTATCCCAACAAACTCCTTCCTAGTATCATGGTATGTGAGAAACAAAATCTAAAAAATTTTGAGGAGCACAGAATCAGAGAAAAGGGAATCGGATAGACTGGAGGTTTAGGCCTAAGTTTTATGAGGTGCTTAGAAAACTAACAGGGCTCCACCACAAAATTCCATCTTTCTAACAACTGGAATGTCTATAAATGTGCCCTTAACACAATATATTTTTTTGTTCCTAGACCCATATCTCATAAACATTTTAAAAATTCTTCACTATTATAACACCATTTCAACATTTGACATCGGTCCTCTCCTATCAAGAGGTTATGTCACCATACCCTTACCTAAGTCATGGAAAATTAAATTACACACAATTAAATTGAATGTTACTTGACACCAGCTACATTTCTAAGCTAGTTCTAGAGTACACTCCATGCTAATCTCCTCAACTACAAACCATCTTTTAGGCTAGGCCCTTTCTTGATGAATTTCACATAGGTTCAAATCTTTATTTCATATTTAATTCCTCTAAGCTTCAACTCTGAGACAGTCTCTGGTTTTGTCACCACAATCTCAGGGCATTTGGTATTTGGATCCTCTAACCCTCTGAGTACAGACTAAAAATTGAGCCTTTGAGAAGAAATAGCTAAAAAACTGTTGCTAGAGTAAGGTTCTCTCTTTTTTTAACCTTAAAATCCCACAACATTCTTTATTATAAAAGAGAATCCTGATTCTCAGACAGACTTAATGGTGGGATTTCTAGTAGCGAGCATGGACACAACGGTTTCCAAACTTTTTGGATTCACAGAGACAAGGGTCAGCTACTAGCAGGGTTTGGTCATGTTGGATAAGGATGTCTTCCACCTTCTTGAAAGCTTAATCCACATATTTCTGGTAATAGGCCACCAGGGCTTTGAAGATGGACTGATGGATAGCATAAATCTGGCCACATGACCACCACACAGACACGTTCACATCAGCAAACTGCTCCTTTCCAGAAACAGAACAGGTTCTAGTAGCTTGTATTGCAGTGTCCGCGACAGGATAGTCTCCAGCCGCCATCAATTCACCTTGATGAGGCTGTTGCCCTGTTTGCCATTGCCTAAGGCTAAGGCCATCTTCTTGCCTCAAAAGACCTGTATGGTGATGGTAGTGGGTAGTATAGTGGGCCCTGGGACTGCTCGACTTCTGGTGTACAGAAGACCTCTGCACCACACTGAGCCGCAACAGGAAAAGCTGAAGTAAGATTATACAGCTCTTAGTAAACGGAAGCTTTATGGATTTAGCCACAGATACAGTCAATATATAAAAAAGGTAATGGGAAGATCCACCCTATAGGATGCCTTTAAAACAATATTCTCCAACTAATAATGGGAAACTCTTACTAGATAGTTGGAATGTTAATATGTATTAGACACATACATGCACTCATATCACATCTTTAGCAACAAGTGCCTGCAGAGAAACACCAAATACTCCAACAAAACACTAATAAAGTGTTCAGTACTCAAATAAATTAAGGAAATTCAGAGCTAAACACAATTAAATAGGTAATTTACTGGAGGAATTCCCACAATTTTCAACATGCTATGACATTGTAAATGTGCAATAAGGTTATATAACATGTCGAATTTCCCAAACTCATTTGACCATTAAATCATTTTTCCAAGAATGTCTTTCAGAAACAGTGGCCCAAGGAACCTAGGGAAATGGTACTATAAAAGGATAAAGTTACATCTACTATGAATGGTTAAGAGGGAGAAAAACGAAAAGGAGAAAATAGAGGGGAGGGACAAATATCCCCTTCACACACACAAACACACACACACCATAAATTACAAGAAAACCAAGCAGAAGGGAATGGAAAGGGAAAGTATGTTTAGATCGATCCGGGATTCTAATGTGAAAAAAATTCTGGTTTAAAATGATTTGTGTAAGGTCACACAGCTAGTTAATGACAGAGCTAGGACCATATGAACTCACCCCAAATACTATAATAGGTGAAATACAAAGCCCAATGTTAAAATAAGTCTACAAGTCATAAGATGTTACAAAAATATGAAAATAAAAATCTTAATGAAAAACTGAAATGTTTCATGATAGTTTTACTACCTTAGTTTCCTATTGTTCACTGATCAGTTCCCAATATCTTATAACTGTCTCTACAAGATTTAAAACTTCCAAAAGTCAGGAAATACGAGGGAAAAAATGCCCATTTTACATGATAAAAATCTCTTAGGAAAATTCAAAACAAAATTTAAAAAGAATGAAAATAACAATATTTAAAGAGAAAAAGTTATCAAATAAATATAAAATCGGGAATTATTTTACTAGTCCACTTGTCACAAAAGTAATGATTTCTCTTTTTTCTTTGTTTTCTATCTGTGCCTATTTCCTTCTTTCTTCTATTAAGAAACACCAGTTTCAGTAATTAAACATTACGGATTTCAAATATATTTCATGACTTATTTGTGATGAAAAGAACATCTTACCTTGTGTTTTCTTTTGCCTTCCAAGTGTCAGATTGGCATATAAAGTGAATCTGCTGAATATCATTTTGTACTCTGTATATGGCACAGTGGTGAAATCATTGAGAGATTCCCACTTAGATTATTCAAATCCATTAATGAAACAAGCAGATATGTAAATAGAGACAAAAAATACTAACTCTGACAATCATAATTTAAAAGTTCAATACAGCATCAAACACAATTTGGAGAGGAGTACCTTTGTGTCTAGTGTGTGTGTGAAATACATTTTAACAAATGCATAAGAAAAATGAATATAAACGATTGAAGCCTAGCATATGTCTAATTTCTGCTATGTCAAGTTTCAAACTTGTTGCCAAATGATAATAAAATAACAGTAGTTTTTGCAGCCTGACAATGGAAATAACAATAAAGACAAATTTATAACAGAACAGAGTGCTAAGAAGTTTTTTATTTTTGTTTTTGTTATTTTTATTTTTTAACTATGCACTCAGGAAGGCTTTTTATGTCAAAGAACTGACTGTAAATCAGAATGAGTTACATACTTCTAAACACAAATTCATCTAATGTTAATGTAAAATTAAGGAATAACTTAATACTAATATCTACAACATTAAACATGTAGTATCAAGAAGAGAATTCTGAAAGTTCTCTGGAAATTTGCTCTCAGACCAATATCTTTGCTAATTTTAGTTGTCCTTTGTGACTTTCAGTAGACGACTTGATTTCCTAGCTAAAATTCCAGACCCCATCAGGAATGCATTGTATTAATTAGCTTCACACAAGCACACACAAACAGCCATGTCTTCAAAAAAAATTCTTTTTTATGTTTCCATACAAATGTGCTAAGTAGAAGATGAAAAGCTTTTAAGAAGTATAAAAAATTTAATAAACATGTATTTGTGTATAACGTAGCAGTTAGTAAAAAAGTATGCCTGGGAATAAAGAGCTATTACATCCTCATATAAGATGTGCTTAGAATTTTTCATGGAATTTCTTAGGGAATAATATAAAATAAGTTACTGCAGCCAAGATTTTGTGCAAAGTTTACTTCTCCACAAGTTATGCTGATCAAAAAGTCTCGATTCTAAATAGCTAAAAATACTAAGCAGCAATAACCCACTTTTTGGGGGAGGTGGGCAATCTAGATCAAAGAGAAAATACAGTCCTCTAGGTCTGTAAGAGACTGATTCCAGTACACTCTCCTACCCATCCAATACCAAAATCTGAGGATGCTTATGTCCCTTATATAAAAGGATGTGGTACAGTAAATCGTCACTCAACGTCGTTGATAGGTTCTTGGAAACTGTGATTTTAAGGGAAATGACATATAACAAAAGCAATTTGACTATAGGCTAATTGATATAAACAAGAGTTAAGTTCCTACAGCATAATTCTGGTCACGAAAACATCACCAAAATTCTAAGTAAAGAACAAAACACTTCCAATATTTAACTTTCAAATAAGTATAAGCTATACATTTAAGAAAGATTAATAAAAATAAAGTAATTATTTACCCACTTATTCCAGTTCAGGGTTGTGAGTGGCTACAGCATATTTCAGAAGCTCAGGGCAAAAAGCAGGAACCAGCCCTGGACAGGACACCCTTCCATCACAGGGCCACTCACACACATGCCCACACTCACTGAGATGGGGACCACATAGACATACCAATCCACCTAACATGCACAGCTTTGCAATGTGAGAAGAAACTCAAGTACCCAGAGAAAACCCATGCAAATGGGCAGAACATGCAAACTCCACACACACAGTGTTCCCATCTGGAAATTGATTTTTTAAATTACAAAACAATGTTGAAGGAAATAACGTTATTTGAGGACCTGCTATATTTGCATATAACCTATGCACATCTTGCCACATACTTTAAATCATCTCTAGATTACTTATTATACCTAATACAATGTTAGTGCTATGTAAATAGTTGTTATACTGTATTTTTATTTGTATTTTTATTGTTGTAATATTTTTCTTTGTATTATTATTTTGCATTTTTTTCAAATATTTTTGATTCATGGTTGGTTTAATTCATGGTTTGTTTAATTCAAGATTGCAGAGCCCTCAGATGCAGAGGGCCAACTGTATTCTTGTTTCAAAACTCTCATTAATTTACAAGATTAAAGATGGTCATCATCATTATTTCTTCAATTCTTCTCAGTTAGGAGCTGACCAATTCTTGAACTCTTTCTGACAGAATGCTGGAACAAGAACTGATCAATTGTTGAATAAGCTTCATTTCTGGTAAAGAGTGAAAAACATAAATTCCCAGGTCAAAGGTAGCTGACAGTTTCTCAGAGGTTGAGAGATACCATGGACACCCTGACTATGTTCTTTATTTCTTACCCCAAAAGGCATGTGGAGTCCTGATAATGATTACATAGGATTACATACATAAAATAGCAGAACTGCCCACAAAAATTAGACTGTGGGGAGAAAAAGAGTTAGAAAGTGCACACTGTTGTTTTGATTGATGCCTGCACTAAAAATTAATTGACCTCTATTGTAAAAGCCTTGGCTCTAATCCTGTTTAATTATAACTGTCTTGGGAGGGGGTGCTCAAAAAGGTTTGTTTCAAGCTGCTCTTATGTTCATTGAGATTAGGTCCTAAAATAAATCTATAGGTGCACATCCTGGGAAGTCAGAGGCTGTGCCCAAATAAAAGCTGGTAGTTGCTAAGCAGACCCAGTATCTCAGAAACATCAAGATTAACATGTAGACGGTTTTATCTAGACACAGACCAGATCTTACTTAGCCATTATGTAGACAAGTTTTCTGTCTCAGTTACTGGCATAGTCTATCAGTAAACTGGCTCCCTTTGATTAAACCTTCTTTCCTCTAAGCCTCAATTCCTAACACTTTACTTGCCACCTTGTTTGCTCAACCTACATTTTTTTCTAACACAGATAAGCATTTTGCTAAAATTTTGATACATGGATGAATAAAACACACACTCCTAAACTTAAAGGAGTCACTCCTTTATTTGGGGGAAACTAACAGGTTAACACGTAACTATAATAACATGAATTGTGCTATGATGATTTCAGTTAACAAAGGAAGGGTTGCTAAACTCAACTGGAAAACTTCTGGAAAAGACATGATACTTTAAAGAATGTGTAAGAGAAGCTTGCTTATAAGAAATGAGAAAATGTGTTCTATGGTGAAGAAGCAATGCATGCAAACATACATGGAAACAAGAGAACAAAGTGTATTTTAAAAGGTGTTAAGTATACTTTTCAGGTAGAACGTGGAATTTGAGAGAGAAGTAAGAGGCAAGATAGGTCACTGCCTACAAAGAAGCCAGATGATAAAATTTCATTTCATCCTAAGATAAACTAGAAGCTATAAAAGTATTCTGATTTTAAGTAGTGGAGAATCATAATCTTTCCATCAGTTATAAAGATTGAAGTGGACATACAAGTCCACACTGGAGTGAACAAGTTCACTAGCAATCACAAAAGGGCAAATTAAAACAATGTGATATGACTTTCACTAATTAGATACAGAAAAGAAATTTGTAGGGAAAATCTCCTAAAAATTAAGTATTTAAGCATATTCTGTATAAATAAAGTATGTTAAATTTCTATGATGATCTCTATGTCATTATCTGTCACTGACTAATCTTAGGATGTTGCTGCAAAGTTCCATAACCACCTTCTAAACTGCAGGCTCAATATAAGTTGCCACTATTTGGGACTAGAATTTCTATTTCTCTAGGTGGATTTTTTTTTGTCTCAAGACTATGTTTATATTTATAATAGGGACACAATTTGGTCTTTCTTGTCCAGCCATATCTTGATGGAGGATGTATGTGAAGCAGTGAATCAGGCTAATAAGGCAGTTGAGAAGAAGCAAGAAAGGTCATTACTATCTCCTGAGATCAAGAGGTATAGGCTTATCATTAACTTACAAAAATTATTTCACACTTTTAAGCTTGTCATGCATAAACTGAAAATTATAAATAGTATCTATATCATATAATTATATGCGATGGTAATGGGGTAAATATGTAAAATTCCTAATGCACAAAGTAAACATTCAGTAAATGTCATTCCTTAATATTATGTGATTATTAGACAGCTGCTAACTCAAGGTAAAAGGTAAGGTAGATAGAAGACACAAGGAGAGTATCACAATTCAAAAATTATCCAATCAAGGATTTAATTTAGTGGCTCTAGGCAGAGGTTCAAATGGAACATGATCTAAAGTTGACATTGAAACAGGCTAAGAAAAAACAAGATAAAAGTCAGTGAAGGGGGTTCATTCAGAAGCTAAATCCAGGAAGAACAGGCAATCCTTTTAATTTTTGCTAGGCATACTCTACTGGACAGGAGCTGAGCCCATGATTGGATCAGGACAAGCTGATCAAGTTCATATTAGAATCTTAACAGTGATCCTAAAATATTTCAAATCACACATAGAAACGGAATGAAAGTATCTACTGTTCAGCTGGGAGATGGTAATATGGCTCTGATTCATCTTCCTTAATAAGGGATTAACTCAGAAAATATCCTTATCTGTCTCCATCATCTCCATGAACTTTGTCCTGAGGAAACAGATGGAGATCACCACTTTTGTAAATCCCATAATTTTTGTTATTTTGGGTATCTGTGTCCCTACCATAGTACTCTCCAAATAAAATTTTGGGTAATAATTAGCTGTTATAAATGTGCTTTGTGTGAATACTTTACTGGAAAACCAATTTTGCTTACTAAATATTTAATTCCAAAATTATCTTAAAAGTCTGCAACTTTCTGGCTAAAATACTAAATAATAATTATCAGGCATCTTTAAAAAGAAGAATAAAATTCAAAAAGAAATATAAACTCTAGCATAACCTCCAATGTTCCTTGGTTAATATAGTTCATTGAGCGTATTATCACTCACTTTCATTCTCTCACAATATTGCTTAGGAGTGATTCATAATACCAAAGGCAGGACTCTAAGGGGACCATATCAGAATCATTTGGTGGGCCTTTTCAAATGGCATAGTCTTCCAAAACTTATTTTTTCCACCTCCTTTTCAAGACTTTTATACCTCTCTCCCGCTGAAAGACCCTGTAATTGTGAGCCACAGTTACTAATATCAGTGAACCATCATTTTGGTTTGCTAAAATGAGAATAAAACAAACAACAATAACAAAAAGCCAAACTGAAACTTGAGACCCAGGGGCATGGGTCAACTATGAAGTCTGACCCAAACGCAAACCTGTAGCCAATACTTGCCATGTTATTACTTAGCTTCTCAGAGTCTCAGTTTTCCCATGAATAAAAGGGGAATAACACCTGTGTTGCAAATACTCATTTAGCACATTCAATAAAATTTAGATATTAGATACTATTATTTGGAGTAGATTTGTCCTTTTAACATAGAAGAAAGAGCATAAGGCTTAAATGTCCTGTTTCGGCCTTCTTTTTACCCATTCAGCTTTGCATAATACTTCTGAGCTTTGAGTTAAAATATTGTCTACTATAAAACAGAAAGGGCATGTCTCTCCTGCTTATTCCACAGAGATGCAGTAGGTACACAATGAGATGGGTATGCAATGATTTTTTTAATATTGTAACAAAATGTTTACTATATATTATTGTGCAAATTTTAGCTGAAAGTCAGTTTGAACTGTAAATGATTTCCTTCTCATAGTAATCCCTTGAAAAATAAAATTTTTATATTTTTTTCAAAAAATAATGTTCTCTTTAGGTAAATTCAGAGACAAGCACCTAAAAATAGTAGCTAGAGAGGTGGGGGAATCCAAGAGATAATCTCTGGAACACAGGATAGTGACAGGTATTCAGGCAGACATCCATCAGTTCATTATTTTTGCTTATATGGTGTGACAGATTTTATGTAATTATACATGCAAAGAATATTCAGACTTCATTATCAACTCACAGATTGTCATGGTGAATGCAGAGCCCATCGAATCCAATGGCAGGTCTTCTGTGTCATGTTGATAAAAATGCATGGCTTACAGGCAATGACAGAGGAGTCCAGCCCTGCCCACATCCCTGCCCTACGCCCATCATTAAATTACTTCCACACATTTAATCACTTTTTTTCTAAAGTGTTATGTAATTACATTGTGTAAACCTGACTTCATCAAAAATTATTTACCCTAATTAAAATATTTCCAGGGCATTTATTTTTTATGATTCAAAATGAATATTCTATTTTGCATTTCAGTGAATTCTCTAACAAAAATCAGTCTCTTTATTTTTCTAAATTAGTCAAGAATTGTTTTGTAAATCAAATGTAATCTAAGTTACAGATAATTTTCTATAAGTATTCTGACATGTAATTACTTGACTTTCCCTGGATTTATTTAAAAAATAGTTC
The DNA here is from genome assembly GCA_963574885.1 of Lepilemur ruficaudatus. Lineage (NCBI taxonomy): Eukaryota > Metazoa > Chordata > Mammalia > Primates > Lepilemuridae > Lepilemur > Lepilemur ruficaudatus. The sequence continues at coordinate 221 of CAUYRT010079612.1, read as the reverse complement.
TTTTCAGGGCGGGCGCGGTGGCTCACGCCTGTAATCCTAGCACTCTGGGAGGCCGAGGCGGGTGGATAGCTCAAGGTCAGGAGTTCAAGACCAGCCTGAGCAAGAGCGAGACCCCGTTTCTACTATAAAAAGAGAAAGAAATTAATTGGCCAACTAAAAAATATATATGTAAAAAAAAATTAGCCGGGCATGGTGGCACATGCCTGTAGTCCCAGCTACTC
>CAUYRT010079609.1:0-119293 GCA_963574885.1 Lepilemur ruficaudatus | reverse complement strand
TGGGTCCTGGAACCTATCCCTCTGGGATTTTGAGGAATGACTGTATTTAGGTTCTGTATGTCTTTAAAAGTCTTTACTTGACCTTTGTTTTTAAAAGACATTTTCTCTGGGCAAAGCATTCTATGTTGACAGATTTTTTTTCTTTCAATACGTAAAAAATATTAGTCCATTATCTTCTAGGTACCATTGTTTCCAATGAGAAATCTGTGGGATTTTTTAAGTTTTTTTTATTTTTCATTTTTTTGAGATAGTCTTGCTTTATTGCCCGAGACGTCAGCCTAGCTCACAGCAACCTCAAACTCCTGGGCTCAAGCGATCCTCCTGCCTCAGCCTCCCAAGTAGCTGGAACTACAGGCACATGCCACCATGCCCAGCTAATTTTTTATATTTTTAGTAGACACAGGGTCTCGTTCCTGCTAATATTGGTCTTGAACTCATGAGCTCAAATGATTTTCCCGCCTCGGCCTCCCAGAGTGCTAGGATTACAGGTGTGAGCCACTGCACCTGGCCTTGTATTTTTTTAAAGGGGCGGGGGGTTGTCTCACCATGTTGCTTAGGCTGGCCTTGAACTCCTGGCTTAAATGATCCTTCTGCCTCAGCCGGGACTATAGGCTGGTGCCACAGCGTCCAGCTAAAATATGTTTTCTCCTTTGGCTTTTAAAAATTCTGGCTGCTTTTAAGATATTCCCTTTATTGCTGATTATATAATTTAATTATATATCTTAGTGTGGTAGTAAGTTTCTGTGCTTGGGATTCATTGAATTTGGTTCATTGGGTTTATAGTTTTCACAAAATTTGGAAAAATTTTGGCCATTATTCAAATATTTTTCTTTCCCCCTTTCCTTTGGGGATGCTAATTACACATCTATTAGGCTGCTGAATGCTGTTTATTAAAAAAATTATTTTAAACTTCATGTAGGATAGTTTTTATTACTGTATCTTCAAGTTCAGTAATGTGTAATGAACAAAGCTGACACAATTCGTGCCTTCATAGTGATGATAGTAATAAATGTTGTAACAAATGCCATGAAAGAAGTGTATAGGAAGGATTCTGCTGATTGTTATGGTGGACCTCTCTGAGAGGAGTGTAAGCTGAATGTTGAAAGGTAAGAAGTCAGGCATGTGAAGAACAGGGAGAAAGTCCTAGACAGAAGGAACAAGTGTGAAGGGGGCCCTTGGGTGGGGAAGAGGCTGGCCTCCTCCAGGAAGCTGAAAAGGGGGCCTTTGGAATGGTTGGCAGGGGCCAGACCTTATAGTTTTGTTGATCATGGCAAGAAGTTTAGATTTAATTGCAAATGTAACAAAGTAATTGGAGGGTTTAACAATCCATTGCATGCTTCAAAATAACTTTTCCATTGCTATGCTAAATCAATTTACTAATTGTCTGTGAAGAACTATCTAGTTTCTATAGAATAGAAACATTTCTCAAGGAATTTCTTAGCTACATACAGATGTTCCTCGACTTATGTTGGGGTTATGTCCTAATAAACCCATTGTAAGTTAAAAATATTCTAAACCGCAAATGCATTTAATACACCTAATCTACCGAACATCATAGCTTAACCTAGCCTACCTTAAACCTGCTCAGAACACTTACATTAGTCTACAGTTGGGTGCAATCATGTGGCAACTCAGTATACTGTAGAGTATCAGTTGTTTACCCTTGTGATCATGAGGCTAATTCGGCAGCTACAGCTTGCGGCATGTGCCACCACCTAGCATCGTGAGAGTATCAAACCACCTCTCGCTAGCCTGGGGAAACATCAACATTCAAATTACAAAGTACAGTTTCTATTGAATACATACAGCTTTTGCACCATCTTAAACTCTAAAAATCTTAAGTTGAACGAACCATTGTAAGTCAGGGACTGTTTGCATACATATTTGTGCTAGATGTAAAGACAGTGGTATAGAAGAAGCCACTTAAATATGTTAGTGAAAACTACTATAACTTATTTGGATGGTTATTCAGTTTCAGTAAGATACTAATAATTTTTAAAAATTTATCTTCCAGCTGGTGGAAGTTAAAGGCCCCAATGATCGTCTTTCGCATAAGCAAATGATCTGGCTGGATGAACTGCAGAAGCTGGGGGCGGAAGTAGAAGTCTGCCATGTGGTTGCAGTTGGAGCTAAGAGCAAAGGCCTTAGCTAAATGCTGAGGAATTGGGGATAGCTGGTCATACAATGATGTAAGATTTTCAAAAGTATAAAGCATTATTACATTTAATTTTGATTTTGTTATTGTCTGTTATAAATCTGATAGTTTAGTGACTCATCATCATACTATGTGTTTATGTATCACAATGCTTGGTGTTTGCCTGAATGCTCCTTTAAAATGAACTGTTTAAAAGGGCAAAACCTTGGTGGTTTTAGGAGCTGAATGCATGTTATTAGACATGCAGAAAAACTGGGAAAAAACAAAACAAATGATGATTCACATCTTTAAGTCTTTTATAAAAGTAGCATTAACAGTATTTCCTTCTAATAGGTATATTGGAACTGAGATTCTTGCATTTATCTGTTTTTCTTTACTGCTTTATACATTTAACTGTTAACCATTCTCATTGTATGATTATATAAGGGCAGAAACAATTCAAATTCCCATTTCTTTAGGAATCAGAAAAGCAAATTCTTATGAAGTTATGTAACTTATGACATCTGTAAATGCCTGGCTTGGATCACTAGGGGAATGAACAGTCTTTATCAGAGGCAGTTGTCCCTTGTCCTTTTCGTTAGGAACATCCCTAGTAAATATATTTATTAGGGGTGTTTTCTCTATTGACAATATAATTAAAACAGGGCTGCCCACCACCACTGGAAGGGCCTCAGGCTGAGGGGAGGGTATGGTAGAAAGGTGACTTATCCAAACACAAGGCCCAGGAGTCAGGGACGAGGAACCCAGTCTCACTGACTTGTTCTGAGACCTTGGGGAAATGTTACTGCCTAGTGTTTGTACTTATTGGATGGAAGGACTAGTTTGGGCACGAGCCATTAACACTCCACATGGCCTTAATTACACAGCCAGTCTCAGTAGGTGGCAAAACGTTACTGATAACTACCTGGTTTTAGAGGGCAAGCAAAAAAGTCGCATGGATGACACAGAAATGAGTGGGAGAAGATGCCTTGGTGTCTTCTGTCACTGTGTTCTTACAGGTGATTTCATATTGATAACTACAACCAACAACTGCTGTGAAAATTTTATTTAGCAGTCAAAATTTCCTTCACATTCATTACTGTTGAACAACAAGATCTCATATCTTCCTGCTCATACCACTTGAACTCAAGTCATCAGTTTTAGGCACAAAGGTTTTAGTTTTCTCTCAAAATCAAGTTTTAACTATTTGAGGTTACTGCTATAGCAAGCAGATTTTGTTAAAGGATATGAACAGTTTTCACCCTCTGTTAGTACAAATTAATATCCGTTCCTTAAATAAAGTTACACATTTTTGGTTTTAAACTTGGCTTCCATCATAAAATAACAGTAAGACACTGTACATCTTTATGTTCACTATTAGAAGGTCCAGCGCTGTCGGGCATTTGCACGGCGTTCTGTCAGCACAGGCTCCACCGCAGGGCTGTGGGGACAGTGAGTGCTAAGCTGTCTTTGATGCAACCTGCACAACCACACTTCTGCCACCAGTGTCCCTTCTGCGAGCAGAGGTGCCAAGCAGCTTAGCAATGGCCTGACTTAAGGCTGTTAAAGTTGTTTTTCATATTATGCACAATAAACATATATGCACAATAATCATATAACAACTGTCCAACAAAAAAACCACAAAAACCATATTTTACTACATTTGATTATCATACAAAAATATGCATATTTCTATTTAAAAATAGTATTAATAGTACCTAATCCTTTTTAAACTTGTAAATCAACAAAAAAATTACTAAAGGAAGTTGAAATAAACGTTTGAGGGAAGAAAATTATATAGAGAAAAATGTTCAATCCAAAAAACATTAATTTGTGATGATAAAAAGCAGCTTAATGAAAAAGGGAGAATTATCACACTTTCAATGGCAGGATATGCTGTGGTGGTTTAAGGGGGTCAGGGCTAGTTTCCAGTCAAGGACTATAAAATGTTACTGTAATAGTTCTCTTTATATAAACTGAAAATAGCCCTTATTTTCTAGGTAACAAGTTGGCAAAAACATTGGGTTTATCCACAAGATGAATTTTATGTTATATCCAGAGACATAATTTTTAAAAGGCAAATAATTCCAACAGAAACAGCTATTCAGTACATGTAAAGGTAAAAAATATTATCTTGAAAAAACCTGTTTTAGAAAAGGAAATACGCTAACTAGACCCTTTACTATAAAAAATTTTGAAAACTTATGATGGTAGTTTAAGAAACTCCTAACAAATTTGAAAACATCCATGTTTTAAATAGGGAATGGGGTGTGTGGGGGGATGCTAAATGCCACTGCCATAAGAAACTTAAGCTTTGACCCTTACAGCGTGGCTAGGCTCTTGTCACACAGATTGGAAATCAGGGAGTTTCAGCGCAAGAAAACACCTCTGCCTGTCTCTCAGTCCCCAGTTAACATTGCTGTCAAAAGCCAGGGGCGGGAGGAGCACTTCTGTCGCTATTTATTAAAATGGCAGTATTTTGAGAGAAGTCCATTTTTATTTCTCCTATTCTATTCCTAAGCGTTAAGAACTCTGAGAGCAGAAGGACTTCTGTGCTGGTGCCCAACTTGTGACCTCATTAGTTATTTCCAAGGGGGAAGTGCTAACAGTAGTTTACCACACTGGAAAAGCGGACAGGAAAGCCGACGCCGCCTCCTAGCAAGCCCTGTCTCCGAGGTGGGTTTTGGTGCAGACGGCTCTCTCCTGTCTACAGCACTGACCTGCCAGAGCTGGGGCTGCGCCCTGCTGCAGGGGCGGCCTGAGGAGTGCCCCACCCAGGCCCCTGTGTCCTCAGTGGCTTTGAGAGGAACAGGAATGTGGCTCTGGGGACTCCTGGCTATGAAACTTAGTATGAAAAACTTATTTCGAATATGCAGTGGGCTTTTAACACCCTAATTTTAAAAAGTGAAATTACATTTTCTTCTGTGATATTCTTACCTTAATATTAATGTGAAAGGCACTTCTAAGTTTAATTATATTATCTATAGCAAATGCTTTAAAGTTAATAGTGCACATCATTTTAAAGTTAGTCCCATGAAGTTAAAAGCAAACTTAGGATTTCAAAACACAGTGATCTAAGGTCCCAAACAAGGTGATCTAAAATAATATATTAATTCTGGCTTCAGAACACTTACCCTTCATCAGGTGAGTTCAATTACAGATGACAGAGTGACCAGAAAAACACATGAATACCTACTAAAGCCTGTTGAGGGTTTTATCGGATGTTTCTAGAAATACACTAAACAGGAATTTCTTAACTTTCCTATTGTCTGCTCCTTTGGGTTGCTAATCTGACCAAGCATCAGGTAACCTTTAGTAGGTAGTAGGAAAAATAGATGCAGACAAAATAAATGTAGCAGACAAAACCTGATTAGTTTGATCACAGTTATAAGAATAGGGGAATGTTTGCCTGCAAATCACCTAAAAATGAGCCAGATCTAGAATAAAAGAAAGGGGACATACAAAAAATTTACATCTCTCTTCTAAAATAAGTGTGAAGGAAGCATGATTCAACAAGTTTTTAAATATTAGTGCAAATTTCAACTACTGTTATGTATAAAGTTATTAGAGCTTCAAATGCCTGTTAACAATTTTCATTCCGAAGAAAAAAATTTACAGCTTCCCTCAAAATGTTCAGGAAATACTACATTTTAGTCTTCATTTGCTAGTGTCTCAGTAGATAACCATATTTTGGCCCCACTTAAAAATTTGCTTAATGGCGTTCCTAAAATGCTTCGTCTGCATAGGTTCCCTACAGGAGAAAATGGAAACGAGGAGGAGAGAAACTCTGGTGTCCCCGAGGCATCGCGCGGGCCGCTGGCTCTGAAGTACATCCTGCTCTGGCCCAGCTCCGTATAGCAGGCCTCCAGAGGGCCGCTCCACTGCTGCCGCAGCATCCTGCTAAGCACATCGACCTCGTCAGCCAGGAGGGACAGCTTGTGAAAGGCCGTGATGAAGCCGCCCAGGTTGATCTGAGCCTCAGGAACCCAGCGGAAGTAGCACAGTTTCCACAGTTTTATGTGTGTTCCAGAGAGACGTGGCAGAATAACCCCATGCAGGTCGACTGGTTTGGAAAACCATTCTCGAAAATACTGCTCCATGTCGCTGTGGCTGTCGGTTTGCTGAAGAGGGTCTGGCTTTAGTTTTAATATTAGTGAATTTCTCCTAGGAAGTGATTCTTGGTCACTGATGATTCCATTCTTTAAGGAAGATGGCATTCCTCTTAGTGTGGAGCTGTAGCTTTTCTGTACAGTAGAGAGATTTCAGCATTAGTTTCCTGGAGCATCCCTTTTTAGAAAGACTAAAGGTATAATGGCAGATATAAATTCAGTATCATGAAAAACTGATGGCATTTCCTCCTCAAAGAACATTTTCATCCTTTCCCCTTGTAGTACTTTTTTTTTTTCCTCTCAGTCTGCAGAAAGCCCATCCCTTGTAGTACTTATGCTAATCCTCTTCCCCTGGAATTCAACTTTATAGGTGTTGACTCTACACTAGGCCTGAGTTGGGATAGGGAAGTACGTACATCCTATCCATTAATTTGCTTAAGGGAAAATTTCTAACACTACTGGGTTAGGAAAAAAAGCCCTAGGCCTGGCTGATTCTAGAAAGAAAAATGAGCATACTGGATGGGTTTCAGGAAATGGGGCTCACAGGCTCAGAGCCACAACTTGCCAACTCTCAGGTACTTGATCAGGCCTTTGTGGGCCTCAGATACCATGAAGAAAAGTGAAGATACAGCCATTTTAGTTAAAAAGGGAGTGATCCCTCAAAATCTGCATTAGCAGTGTTACTGTGGGAAGTGACTCTACTTTTAATGCCCTGTGTTGTGAAAAGGATATGTTTGGTTCTGTGTGAGCCAACATCAGGTTTTGTTAGTTATAATTTACCTTTGTCCGTTTGAAAGACTTCACAGAGCCGTTCTGTACACAAGGCGTGCTCTTTCCGATGTAGAAGGGGTTATGGAAAAGGGTGCGGTCCTTTGCTGTGAATTGCAGAGACCAGTCCCAAACCGACGGGAATTTTAAGCCCTTCTCATCACCCAATTGGATATTTTTACTTATAGCAAATTCCTGCAAAACAAAATATTTAAACCTTGGTGGAAAGATGCAAAACTAACGTTCCTTTCTCATGAGTTCCTTTTTTCGGATAAACTATTCATCACATACAGGTTAAATGTTCTGAACTAGAGCACTCAAAACCCACGAGAGTGGTGCTTCCGCTTCGAGAGAGAAGAGAGACGCTCCTAGCCTCTCTGCTCACAGAAGCACTTGATGTTCTGCTCAGTGCGCTCTCTGCCCCAGGGCCCCAAGGAAGCGTCACCCTCTGGACAATGAGAATGCTATTAAAAGAAGTCAAATTTCACTAACATGATAGCATAAAGTCTGAAACATGCTGAAGTTATTTCTATCCCTGTAGCACTTTACTTTTGCATATATTTAAGCACTCACCTGCTGGTAAGTGGATTAATAACAATCTTTGGATGGCGATCACTGCCATAGATTCTATACCTTGTTTTCTAAGTGGAAAGCCACACTTCACTTAGCCAGTGGACTCGAATATATCGACCACAGCCTTGGAGCAGGGAGGAAGGAATCAACTCCCCTGCGGTCCTAGCATGTCGCTTAGATCACAGAGACCATGTACCGAGACTGGGCCCCTTATTCACAGGGGCCCACCACTGGCCGTCACTCTGGGCTGGTGCAGTCTGGTGAGATTTGGTTTCTCACCACGGCAAACTGAGGCAACACATGGCTATGGGATGACAAGCAACCACCTCAGTGGGGAGGAGGACACAGTGCTAATCTGGAAGGCAGCCCAGACCATCTCTATGTAGTCACATTTCCCTGCAAAATGGAGAAAGGGCCCTCATCTTAGCCGGCTTGACAATAGCAGGCTACCACAACAGTTTATACAGAACAGTTCCCTGGAATAGTTTCTAGAAATATTCCCAAATACTGAGTCTCTGGATGGTAGGAAATGATTCTTATTGCTATTCTGTACCTTTCAGTATTTTCCAAATTTTTGACGATAAAAGCAAGAATTTCTTTGGAAACTAGAAAAAAGGCAAAGGATGAATGTTACTAGGAAAAAAGTGTAGCAGTCAGGAGGCCACCACTACATCACAGCCAGGTGTTATTCCCTGCCACAAAGACAGCTTGGAGTCATCAAGAAATAGATAAGCTGTGTAATAGCACAAGACACTTTTAAAAGTTTTACAAAATTTTCTATTTCCAATAAGTAAAAATTCATTGAGTACCAAATACAGATACACTTAAAACATTTTTTAATTATCCAAAATTTCATCATATATATGAAAAAATAACTCATTTGCTTTAGAAAATAGTATTGAGAACTGAAATCTAGTAAACTATAAACCAAACCTGTTTTAATGGCCATCAAGAAAGTATACAGAAAAAGTCATCTTTTTAAAATGTGAAAACTAAAAATATTTATCTCTAAGAAAGATCTGATTTTCCACAAACAGTACGTGACCACTGGCACCTAACAAATGCACAACAATTAAGGTGGTTAAGTAATTTACATCTTTAAACTGGTTTATTATGAACAATTTACATCAGAGAAAAACACATAAAATGTTTAACTATAAAAATGAAATAATTTTCTAGATTTTTAAGTCCAAATTACAGGTGACAGTGGAAGATAGTTTTAAATTATATATTTAAAATATGCAGTTAATTATACTTCAATTATATCTTAATAAAGTTGTTAAGAAAAAAAAAAAGGAAAAAGTAGGCCCAGCCAGTGTCGCCTACCGTGCTTTGCTTCACCCGCTGGTGAGGAGAGTTGAACAGGAAGGTGCCGAACAGTGAGATGCGGGTGCTATCGTACAGCACTGCTAGGTAGGTCTCCGAGAACTCGAAAGCTGCTGGGTACTGTTCTAACAGCTGCCAGGTGGCATCCAAGAATAGCAAAAATAAGGGAGACTGGCAAATACAGACAGACAATGGGATTATCTGTTATCCTTCAGCTGTTCACGTTTATTTTCAAATTTATTGCTGATATTAAGGAAGAGATTAGTAAGAAAACATCTAAACCTAAAACACTTGGCTCCTAAACTGAGCGAAGGAGACGTGAATAGATTAAACACATCTCACGCCAAATCTAAGAAGTATGTTTGACCGTGATAAACATCACAGCCCTTATTTGCCCAATAAGTATACCAAATGGAAATGGCAAAGCAAACAGATGGAACAGGTTGCCACCATATGAATGGGGAAGAACAAAATATATGTTTAAGCATGTCCCAGAAACAATTCTTTAGAATATAAAACAAACCAAAAAACTCAAGCAACTTCTATAATTAACTTTTGGTTGATCATATATAGGCTCAGCATCCAGAAAACTTCTCCAAATTTCAGAAAACAGCTTGGTATCTACGTAGGTCACCTGATGTATTCCTGAGGGCAGCAGCTGATGACAGCTACTTTATATGAAATGGTGCTCTCTGAAACAAAACTGAGCTAACCTGCCTATAAAATATTTGCAAGACCTCACGCAGCCTAACTACAGGGCCACAGCAGCCACTAACCCCACGAGCTGTTACAAAGATGACCCTCTCAAACTTTCCACCTTAACCCATGTGCCCCATTTTAAGAAAATGTGATATTCCAAAATTGATTTTTTCAAACTAATGTGCTTGCTATCTGCTTTGCAGCAGTTAATGCAGAATTTCTTCAGGTAGTTTTCAACTTAGGCAAATTCAATAGATAACTTTAAAAAACTTCATCTATATAGTTACAATAATCTTTATAATAAGTACCTGAATTTTAATTCCAATCCATTAGTTAGCCTTGGATTGAGGAAGCTAAATTGTACTAAACGCAATATTTTTAAAAAGCCCCCTCATCTCTTTACATATGACACATTTTATCTTGTGCATCCCTCAAGACAGATAATAAGGCATGAAGACTTTGTTACCTCTTTCTCCGATCTCTTTAAATGGTTGCATCTGTCTAGGAACTGATATCCTGCCATGACCCACTCCTTCTGAATCAGACTCTGAAACCCGGTAATTGTCCTAAAGTAGGGGTCCAGCATCACTTGAACAAGAGAGGCTACGAAACAGCTCAAGTCTCTTCCCTCCTCCTCTGTCAATAAAATGGAAAGAAAAGGATTACTATGTAGAAAAATGCTGAGGCAGAAAGGGAAGGAGAGGCAAAGCAGATAATTTAGTGTTCTACACCTAGACTGCCTTCAAAATAATCTGTATGAGGAAATTTTACCAGATTCCAGCAACTCTAAAATATTACAGAGTTTTAGGTAAACTAAATGAGTGGTTAAATGTAATATTTCTGCTAACAACTAACTCCACAGGGCAATGACTTAGAGGTGAATGGGGGGAATGGGATTGCTCCCCATCACCTGAAAACGTGGCAAACATTTCCTTCCTGTCTTTTATATTTGTCCTTTTCAATAAGGTAAGAATTACCACCAACATCAAAGCCAACCAAAGAAATCAGAAGAAAACTATTGACCAATATCTCTTATGATTACAGATGTAAAAATCATTAATTAACCAAATTACCCCAGGAATGTAAGAATTTATCCCAGGAATAAAAGGCTGATTTAACATTTGACAATCAAAGTAATGCACATACCAATAAAATAAAGAACAAAACCAATGTGATTATTTCATCAGGTGCAGAAAAAGCATCTGATACAATTCTACATTCATTCCTGATAAAAACTCAGTAAATTAGGAATAGAAAGGAACTTGTTTAAACTGATCAAAGGCTTTTATAAAACACCTACAACTAAGATTATTCTCAATGGTGTAACACTGGATGCTTTCCCAAGATCAGGTACAAGACAAGGCTGTCTGCTCTTGACACTTCTATATCACATTGTACTGGAGGCTCTAGCCAAAGCAATTAGGCAAGAAAAAGAAAGGCGGGGTGCAGTGGCTTATGACTGCAATCTCAGCACTTTGGGAGGCCAAAGGCAGGAGGATTGCTAGAGGCCAGAAGTTCAAGATCAGCCTGGGCAACATAGTGAGACCCTGTCTCCACAAAAATAAAAAAATTAGCCAGGCATGGTGACACATACCTGTAGTCCCAGCTGTTAGGGAGGCTGAGGTGGGAGGATCTCTTGAGCCCAGGAGCTCAAGGTTGTAGTGAGCTAAGATTGCGCCACTATGCTCCAGTCTGGGTGACAGAGTGGGACCCTGTCTCTAAAAATAAAAAAGGCATCCATATCAGAAAGAAAAATATAAAAACTATATTTGCAGGCTGGGTGCGGTGGCTCACACCTGCGGTGGCTCACTCCTAGCACTCTGGGAGGCCAAGGCAGGCGGATCGCTCAAGGTTAGGAGTTTGAAACCAGCCTGAGCAAAAGCGAGACCCCATCTCTACTAAAAAGTAGCAAGAAATTAATTGGCCAACTAAAAATATATAGAAAAAATTAGCTGGGCATGGTGGCACATGCCTGTAGTCCTAGCTACTCAGGAGGCTGAGGCAGAAGGATCCCTTGAGCCCAGGAGTTTGAGGTTGCTATGAGCTAGGCTGACACCATGGCACTCTAGCCCAGGCAACAGAGTGAGACTGTCTCAAAAAAAAATAAATAAAATACAAAAACAAAAACTATACTTGCAGACAAAATGATCCTGTATGTAAAAAATCCTATGGACTCTACAAAATAAATACTAAAATTAATAAATGAGTTCAGCGAGGTTACAGGAATGCTATACACAGTAACGATCTAAGTACACCTGAAAATGAAGTTAAGAAAACTATTCACAGTAATTTAAAAAATAAGACACTTAAGAGATTTAACAAAATAAATAAAAGACTTGTACAATAAAAACTATAAAACATTGCTGATAAAACAGAAGATCTAAATAAATGGAGAGACATCATTCTATGGATTGGCAGATTCAATAAAGAAAGCATTCTTCCAAAATTGATTTATGGTTCCACACATTCCTATCAAAAATCCCAGTAGACTTTTTGATGATCCTGAAAGTTAGATAGAAATGCAAAAGATCCAGAATAGCCAAAAAAATCTCAAAAACAAAGTTACATGTCTCAATTTCAAAACTTACTACACAGTTACAGTACTCAAGACAGAGTGGTACTGGCATAAGGATAGACACAAAGATCAATGGACTAAAACTGAGAATCCAAAACAAAATCCTGACCATTTATAGTAGATTGATTTTTGACAAAAGTGCTAAGGCAATTCAATAGAGAAAGGATAGCCTTTTCAACAAATCGTACCACGACAACTTGGAATCCGCATGCAAAACAGATGAATTTAGATTCTTACCTCACAACATAGACAAAAATTCATTCAAAATGGATCACAGACCTAAATGTAAGAGCTAAAGCCATAAAAATTCTACAGAATAAAACATGGAAGAAAGTCTTCATGACCTCAAATTAGGCGGTTTTAGATATAACACTCAAAACATGATCCATAAAAGAAAAAAGGGATAAAGTAAATTTCACTAAAATTAAAAAATTTTAAAAAAGAAATCAAGAAAATTAAAAGAAAGCCATGGAGTAGGAGAAAATATTAGAAAATCATATAAAGATATAAAGAACCTATATCTAGAATATATAAAGAATTCTTATAACTCAGTAAGATGAAATGTTTCAGAAATGCAAATGAAAACTACAGTGAGCTACCATTTTGCACCGACTAGAATGATCCTAAGGACAGAGTAGCGCTGGCAAGGATGTGAAGAAACGGAATCCTCACACACTGATGAGGGGAAGGAACATGTCGTATAGCTGCTTTAGAAAACATTTTGGTAGTTTCTTAAAAATTTGGACATAAATATACCATACAACTCAGGAATTCCATTTCTATGCATCTACTCAAGAGAAAAAAAACATACGTCCTGCAAAAGACTGCCAGGAATGAACGACGACAACAACAAAAAAGTCAAATGCAGGCTTAGTACAACTTCTGAGGCCTTTTCTATTATAAATACATGGAGAAATCAGGAAGGATTAGTAGGTCTTTCCAATAAGATGAGAAGCCACCGCTTAAGAGAGAAATTATGTGATTATTGGGCTTTGCATGCATTTGTAAATTAAACACATATTGTGATTGCATCAATGAAGGATTACTTTATATGGTACATTACTATTCTCTTTTTTTCCCTAAGGGTTTTAAATACTTGCGCCTCATTAAAGTCAGTTAAGTTTGACAGTTGTTAAAAATAGTTATGTGAGCTTAAGTAGCATCCTGTATTCATAAACTATGCAAGGTGAATATACAGTTGTCCCCAGTCATCATGGGGGACTGGTTCCAGGACCTCCCTTGGATATCACGATCTACGGAGGCTTCAGTCCCTAATACAAAATGGTGTATCTCAAGTCAGGGAACAGGCCTCAAAAGAATAAAAAATAAAATGGTGTAGCATTTCCATATAACCTAGGCAAATCCTCATGTATATTTAAATCGTCTCTGGATTACTTATAATACCTAATACAATTTAAATGCTATGTAAATAATTGTTGTCTATTACTTGGGGAATAATGACCAAAAAAAAAGTCTGTATATGTTCAGTATTGACAAAATTATTTTTTTCCCACATATTTTCAATACTTAGTTGAATCCATGATGCAGAAGGTCCATTATATCATAAAAAGGTAGTTCATGGTATATTAAACTTCATCTGAAAACTCAGAAATTATATTAGCTATAAAGTTATTTAATATAATCATCTCATTTGCACTAGTTTATTCCTACCAAATATTACACAAAATTCACATTACTGGCTATTCAGTTCAATTTCTTGATATCAAACTGTTTCCTTAGAGTCACAATCTAGCGTGAGCCAGAAGGTATTTAAACTAAAACAATTTGTATGAATTAGAAAGACAGCAAGACTGTGAGAGGTGGGGATGGGTAAATTCACACTTAACAGGCACAATGTACACTATCTGGGTGACGGACACTCTCATCACTTCGACTCAAACTATACAAAGGCAAATTTTTAATATGTAACCAAAATGATGTACTCCCGTAATATTCTGAAATTTTAAAAAAAAAGAAAGATAGCAAGATTAGAGAGACAGGATGTCTTGCCAAAATTAATACTAAGTATTAATCAAATAAGGAATCTGACCTACCCTTCCTATAAAATAGGGGGAAGGATTTAATAAAGAATAAAAACTGGATTCCTTTCTATTCTTCTATATGGAGTCTTTCCACCATTGTTTTACTTATGACGTGCCAAATCTGTTAGTGTATTTGAGTACTGCAGTAAATAAGAGATAACTAAGATTGATGTAATTTACTTGAATGTGGATAAGCAGTTACGAAGGTTGGCTGGCATGGTGGTCACACTGTTTTCAGGAATTACTTTAATTACCTTGTAGGACTACAGAGAGATGTTTGCTTTCTAGCACATACACAAGTTCTGCTGAATGTCTGAGGAATACCCTGAAAAGAGGGGAAAAAAAGTACTATTAAAAATCAAATTTCTACTACAAATGTATTTTAAAGGTACTTGAAATAAAGCAAACCTAATCTTTCACTATACGGATGTTTCTCAACTAATGCTGGAGGGAAGTCCTGATAAACCCAATGGAAGCTGAAAACACTGTAGGTTGAAACAGGCTGACTGAGAGCTGCGGCTCCCTGCGGCAGCCCGGCCTCGCGAGCGAGTGTCAAGTATCACACTGCTTTCTACCAAATGCACAGCACTTTCACACCATTGCAAAGTCAGAAAATCTAAGTCAAACCATCCTAAGCTGGGGACCGTCTGTACACATTTGTATACTCAATCTTCATGAATTTCTGTGGTATTTATGTGATTCTTCAACAGAGTACATTTTGTAATTTTTTTTTTTTGAGACAGGGTCTCACTCTCTCACACAGGCTGTAGTGCAGTGGCGAGATCAGAGCTCACAGCAACCTCAAACTCCTCCTGCCTCAGCCTCCTGAGTAGCTGGGACTATAGGTGTGAGCCACTATACCCAGCTGATTTTTCTACTTTTTGTGGAGACAGAGTCTTGCTATGTGGCCCAAGCCGGTCTTAAACTCCTGGCCTCACGTGATCCTCCTGCCTCAGCCTCCCAAAGTGCTGGGATTACAGGTATAAGCCACCATGCCTGGCCAATTTTATGATTTTTGTATCAGGGAAATTAATAAACTCTTTATCAAAAGGAAGGGGTTGACTTATATAACATTCATGAAATGACCCAACTATAGAGATTGAGAAGAGGTCAGTGGTACCAGTAGACAGGATGGGGGCTGCGGGGGAGCATGAGGGAGGCTTGTGGTGATATAACAGTTTTCTATCCTGACTGCACCTTGACATGTGAGTCCACGTATGTGATAAAACTGCACAGCTCCATTCGTGCGCACACACACAAAAGCAAGTATAAACTGGTGAAATCTGAAAAAGAGCTATCAATTGCACCAACACCAGTTTCCTGGCTTTGATGCTGTACCCTAGTTATGTGAGATGTAACCACTGTGGGAAGCTGGGTGAAGAATATATGGCTTTCTGTTCTATTTTAGTACCTCCTGTGAGCCTGTAATTGTTTCCAAATAAAAAGTTATAGGAAAAAAGGAAAGAACTTATACAAACCTTACATATTCTAACCACCGAGTATTTTCCAATGAAGATAACCATTTCTCTTCAGTTTCTTCAAAAGGCTCTGTAATAAATATGGTAATTATAGACACCTACATTTTTAGGCTTTTTAAGTTTAATTTTATATGATAGATATGAGAGTTAAGAGCTACACGACAGTTACTAGTATTTACAAGTCGGCTTTAAGTGTCACGCATTTTTACAATAATAATACAGTGTAAACATCTGATAAGATATGTTATAATTTTGTAACAAAGTATCCCCTAGGCCTCGACCTTCTTCTCTCTAGCTCCTTCAGGGAAACCTCAGAGAGTCAAACAACTCTTCCTCCTAAAAGCTAGCAGTTTCTGGCCTTCCCTGCCCAGCCCATACCTTGGCTCTGGCCCTCCCCACCTGCGTGGACAGCTGTCCAGGCCCCTGATGTGTGAGCCTTGCCGGTTCTCCTCCCTTCCCTTGCAGCCAGTGCTACCTCTGTGCATGGCTTGCGTGGCCCTGGTGGATGATCACTGCACTAATAAAAGATACCTTCACTGTCCTGCCCAGAGTGCCGATAATCATTCGAGACACTGTTTTTTTCCAACACGCTGCCCCTACCCCGCCCCTGCAAAGCTCTCCTCCAGGCAGTGCCCACTCATTGCTGAAGACCTGCCGCAAGGCTGCCTCTCCTGACTCCCAGGTGATTTAGACGATCCCTCAAGGAGGAGCCGCTTTATGCCAAAGATGCTTTCATGTTACTCACCCCCAGAGCACACTGAAGCCACCTGATAAAGGTTTGCTCACATATATTAGAACTCTGAAGCTACCGATACAACACAGCTCTGTATCATCTGTGTAAAGTCACCTATCTCAAAATTTAATTTTGTGTATGAAAGTCTTAAGTTTGTCTCTAAGGCAATATAGTGTTCTACTTAGCAAATGGTTTTATAAAAGTATTCTATACCTTTCATGATTTGAAGGAAATTTAATTGGTTCTTTTTTTTCACCTCCAATACAAAAAGTAGTTTAACCTTTATATCCTAGGAAGTTCTGAAATTCTCATACAATATACAATTCATACAAATATTTCAATGAAACTCCTTAAATATACCTATTTCTAAATATTTAAGGAACATCATTTTTTCTGACATGTCTCATATAATTCTGTATCCCCCTGTTCATTATATATAGAAAATAAAAATAAAATTACCATTAACGCATAGCTGCTTCAGTTTTACAAATGCTGCCTGTATTTCCTGAATATTAGGCAAGGTCTTGTCCAAATCTGATTTGTAAACATCACTTCTCTGTGGATGACTTTTAGTAATTGCATTACAAATCCTAATAAAGACAAAATCCTTTAGTTGCTATTTATTCATTTCTTCAGCATGTATTTATTGAGCACTTACTATAAGCCAAGGCGCTATTTTAACAGCTGGGGATAGAGAGATGAACAAGATAGGCAAGGCCTCTGTCCTCATGGATTTTGCATTCCTGGTGGTAAATAATGAGAAAATCTTGGGCTATGGCGGATACCATGATGATGCAATCAAGTAACAGCCGACTACTTTAGGTCACACAGTCAAACAAGGCTCCTCTGTGACGATGATACTGAAGCTGAAACCCAAATGACCAGGAGCAATGCAAAGATCTATGGGAGTGTGTTCTAGGCAGAGGGGCAGCTGGTGCAAAGGCCTGTGGGGGAAAACAAGCTTGGCTGCTGGAGAAATCTAGAGAAGGCTGGCAGGCCTAGATGACATGCCCGAGGGAAGAAGGTGTGTAGAAGGGGTTGGGCAACAAGGAGAATCTGTCCTATTCATGAAGAATATAATAGCTGTGGGGGGGAGGGAATTGAAATAATTCTTAGCTTAATAAATCAAATAATTGAAACTGCCACTGGTTATAAGGTTTTATAACTAACTCTCACCAACAACACTGCAATCTTCCCTTTAATGGCAAAATTCCTAACTGAGCACTTAATCACCATGCAGGGTAGTGAAAACAAGGCTGGGAGCATGACACAGCAGACAGATAATTTCTAAAGTAATTAAGGTAAAATTAAAATCCACAGAGAATGTGGACTTCTGTGAACTGTAGTCACCTCCTTTCCAGAGAACTTGAGGGCCACTTGACAGTTACTTGCTTCAGCAAGTGTGGCTTTGTCAGCTACAGTACTGAGGAAAAAACCTAAGATCTGGTGTATCAATAATGGACTGTGATATATAATTTCTGAGGCTCTCCGAGCCTATTTTCTAAGATCTGTTCATTTGTTCCTCATTTATTCAACAAGTATTCAATAAATATCATAAGTGCCTCCTCGGTGCTAAATATACAACAGTGTGCAAAACAAACATAATCCCTCACCACATGGAGCTTCTGGTCTAGTAAAAAAGGCAGTAACCAAACTTTAACACACATATATCATTAAAAACTAAAATAAATGTTAAGAAGAAAAATTCATGAGTTCTAGAAAATAGAGCCATGTAACTGTTCTCGTTACATTAACAACGGCTGGATACTTTCCAGACAGCGCATGTATACCTGTGAGGCCTGATCTAATTTCAGAGGCGAGGGCAGGCTTATCTTGAGGAAGTGATATTTGAGAAGAGATACAAAGAATGAGTGAGTGCCAAGTGGGTGGGGGTGGAGGTTGGGGGGTGACATGGGGCCATACCCTTGAGTTTCGTTTTGGACATAATGAGTGTAAAGGGCCTTTGAGATATAAAAGTGCTGGTCACTGAAGTCACACAACCCTGGGGGAACTTCTTTCAGAAGGGAATACTTAGCATGAAGAGGACCTGGCCCTAGACAGACCGTGGGTAATGTGTGGAGAGATGGGGACAGGTGTGCAGAGGCACAGAGTGTCAGCAAGGAGGAAGAGCTCAGGAGCAGAGTGGAGAGGAGCAGAGGCCGCGGGCCTAGACCACGTTAACTATCAGTGCTGCCTGCTGCTGTGAGCACGACTGAGAACGGCCTCCTATTCTAATGACATGGAGGTTACTAATGCTTTAGCAGATGATGCCAAACTTGTCTGTGGTGGCTAATTAAAACAACTGTTCTAGCTATTGTGACATTGTAGATCTAAATAAGACACACTGAACTATAAGAACAGTTTGATTTACCCTGAAGTGTCTCAACTGGATATCATTCTACTTTGAAAGTATGCTAAAGGAAACATTATCGCAAGATGTCAGCAATGCAAGATCCTCAAGTGTCCTATTAACCAAAGAATGAAATCATAATTAATATAATTTAGATGTTCATAATTTTAATATATTCACACTTTTCAAAATGGCAATTCTTGCATAGAATTTATGGTGCTAACTGATTAATGAGACTATGCCTTTTGCTAGCTATTTTCAATTAGTAGGGAACTTACTGTACTTATTCATGTTAAGTACAACAGTCTAAAGTGACAACGACCATTTCTCAATTACCTCTGGTCGATTTTCCTCTGCTGTAGCACATCTTTGATGAGGGCCATTCGCACAAGAGCACTGCCATTAGAGTGGCTCCAGCACCAGAGCTAGGAGAGAGGCAGAATCCTTACTTAACTGTGTAGAAACAACAGACATCAGTATTCACGAAATCCAACAGAAACCACTTACTGGCATTCTTCTTCCAACAAAAGAATGGGAAAAGATCTTTAGATCTTGGTCTGCTAAAGAACTTGGCACTACAAAGTACTCTGGAAGGCTGCAGGGAAAAAACAGATAGTACATATGAGTCCTGTGCTAAAGGCTCCTCAGACCCATAGATAATTAAACATGTTTATCTCCACTTCATGTGCACCCCACACAGTGGCCACACATGAGCATCATAGGGGCGCTGACCATCCTAGACATCTCAGTAAACCATCTGTGATGTGGTCAATTCTCACAAAATCTAAATTTACAGCATGAGAAAAATCCAAAGAAGATATCTGATATATTTTCCAGAATGACTACTAATCAAACATATATGCAATTGCTAAAAAGCATATCCACCTTTGTTCTCTTGACAGACTGTGGGTAATGATGCAAACAAAACAAAACAAAGCCTCACAGATCTTCCAACAGGCTTTAGCTTCTTTCTTCTTATCTTCCTCTTCTTCCCTTCCCCATCCTTAAAAGGCACAGTCTCTAGGACACTGATCAGACAATTACTAGTAGGTAAGCTCAATGTACCTTAAGACATTCTGTTACTCTCATCTTTCTTCCCTGTGGCCCGGCAGGCTTTGTCATGTGCTTCCAGCCCACATACCAGAGTGTGCTGACCATGAAAGGTAAGTAAGTTCCAGGGAAGCAGAAGACACAAGCTAAGTGCTCCAAAGCACCTTCCCCAGAACTGTACTCCTAAAAGTTCCTGGTACTGGATCAACAAGTAATAGAAGGGTAGTGCTTTTTTTTCCCTCAAAAAACTGCTTATTTGTATGAACAAATGAGGATTTCCACGATCTTAAAACAAAACACTTCAAAAAATTCGTAAGTAATAAAGGACATTAAACAAATTTGAAAAATAAATTCCTAGTCCCTTTTGGAAGATTCTAGGGAACCCGTTCACTATCCAGAAAATTATTAAGGAGAAAAAGTAAATATTTATACTGCTTTTCTTGTATGAACTGTAGTAGAGGGTACTAAAGAGTTGGTGAGAGAAAAATTTGACAGAAAGCAGAAAGATGACAGAATTAGAAGATGAACAATCTTCCATGGGCAATATTCCTCGCTCCCAACGAAAAACTATTTTTGGCATCTAAAACTATGATATAAAAAGGGAACTTTACACTGGATGGATCAGGCTCACAGCCTCTGAGCCCACTGGTCAGGCACCGTCAGGATGAGAGAGACAAAGTGAGCCAGCCTGAGAGCCACGTGACCCAGCAGGAGGCACAAAGCACCACCCCGTGAAACATTCTTGCCGACAACACTGACCCTGAGTCCAAATAAGCCTCTAGAGCTAACTAAATTTTAGGAAATATGGGAGACAGAGGAACATATTAAAGGACATGGGGATAAAACCAGCAATATCTAGAATGTGGAAAATTCTACAGAACAAAGGACCTGGTTTTGTCAACAAATAAATAGTAAGTAAAAAGAGCTCGGAGGAGATCTTTGTAGATTAGAAGGCCATTTTAAGCAAATTCAACATGAAGACTTTGTTTGGATCCTGATCTGAACAAACCAATTGTGAAAGATGGTAACAAGACAAAATGCACATACATAAACACTGACTAGATTATTCACGACAGTAAGGAATTATTATCAACTTCTTTCAATGGATATTAATACTTCGATTATGTTAAAAAGCCTTGATCTTTAAAATATTCATTATAACATTATTAAAAATAAATATTCCATTAACCAAAACTTATGGTTAAGACGACAGCAGTCTGATTATTCTTCATAGGAAAGTCATTTCCAGCTATATATAGCAGCACTAAAATTGGACTTACCAAGTGGATATCATGTAACCCTCGTTAATAGAACAAACTCTCCACCCGGAAGCACCTGTCCTCTTGATTTCTCTGTCCCAATCTGAGTAAGTTTCAAAGAGTGGAGTTTTGGGGCTGCCACTACCAGCTCCACTATCTCCTCCTCCTCCATCTCCTGAGGATATTCCATTAATTTTGGCTGTAGGAGAAAGCAATATTATTGATTTTCACAGTCACATTTCACCCAGCACTGCCTCTCCTCTCTCGGGGCCTCCTGTCACACACATCCTCTGATGTGGCATCTCCTCCCCATTTCATCTTTCAAGTCTCTCTGAGCACTGTCTTGCTCAGAGAGATGGACTTATTTGTCCATCTACAAATAACTCACTTAGTCTTGTCCTTATCCAGCTCTTTCTCAGCTCCTTAAATAGCTCCGATTTTTCTGTCCTACTGGCTCTCTCTCCTCTGCCTTCAAACATAAAACAGGTCTGTCTTTCTGATTTCAAAAAGACTTTCATTTGATCTTGTTGGACCACTCTGGCTACTGTGCTACACATTTTTCTTCCTTCCTATTACTGACCACCTCCCCAAATAATGAAGAATGCCTGCTGCCCATGTTTCCTCTCCATTTATTTTCTCCTTAATTTTCAAATGTCTTCCATATCCACTATTCTAACAGAGATGATTCCTGACCCTCCCTCAGCTCCCTGTCCCAAATTGTGGGGTAAATCCAAGCCATTAGCTTATTTTCTCTGTACATTTTGCCTGGAAAAATGAAACCCAACAATCATCTCTGTTCTCAAACCCTCCAAATCTTTCATTTTTCTATTATCAACTTTCCATCTATCTGCTCATTAGAAAATTTTTCATTTCCTACATCTACTCAGTTTTCCTTTGAAAAGCTCACAAGGTGCCTTGTGCTTTGCTAGAGAGCTGGTCCCACAAAGAGTTCATTTCAGCAGGGCAAGCCTAGACTTGAATTCCTTTAAGGAGCCTTCTCTTGAGAGAAGTGTTGATATCTTCTGGGAGCATGCCCACAGCCTCTGCAGTGCCTGCACAGTGACTAGAAGCTGTCCCAACAGACAGCCAGATCTACCCTGGCAATCTGGGGTGACAAATGGCACAAGCCATCCTGGTCCAATGTCTTCCTGCTGCAGGCTGCAAATGTGGCAAGTCTCCCGGTTCTGCTGTGCTTAAGCCAGGCAGAGCTGATCATGAGACACACTTCCCTGAAGGATGCTTTCACGATGCTAGCTCTTTGACCCAAGCTTTCAATCATGCCCATTTTCCAAATGAATCAAGCAAACCTAAATGCTTTTTCTCTTGGCCTTAGCGATCCCTCACATGACTTACCTGATTTTTATTTCCCATTATTCTCAATTCCCATTCTCCTCTGTAGCCATGCAAAACCCTTCATTGTGCCATGAACACACTGTGCCCATTCCTACTGAATACTTATTAAATCCTGGCACAAGACAGGTATTTTCTGAGAATCCACCTCGTGCTAAGGCCTGAGAGCAGAAAGGTGAGTGAGATTTTATCTCTATCTTGAAAGTGCTAACAGCACCATAGGGAGTAAGTACAACGATTGCAGTGTACTGAATGAGTGCAACGAAGAGGAGGCCCCTAACTCTCAGTGGGGAGGAAGGCTGGAGCAGGAAAGGCTTCCTGACTTGGCCACATCTGAACAGAGTACTAAGGAATGAGTCAAAAGTTGACAGGTGGCTGGTGAGGAGATATGCATGCTGGGCAGAAAAGAACATGAAAAACATGGTATAATTGTATAACATCATGTAATTAAATACAGCTAGAGCATTAAGGATTCAAGAGAGGGTTGAAGAGAGGCTGGAAATTAGATGAGGTCTAGACTTAGATTTATGCTGCTCAAAAGAGTAACCACTAGACACACGTGTCCATTTAAATTTAAGCTGAAATGAAGACGAAACAAAATACAAAATTTAGTCCCTCAGTTACACTGGCCACATTTCAAGTGCTTAATAGCCACCAATGGCTAGTGGCTGCCCTACTGAATGGCACAGATGAGAGGACGTTCCCATCACTGAGCAGTGCTACTCTAGATTATGAACGGTCTTATGTACCACGTTAGGAATTTTGAATCCTTTAAGTGGCATTGGAATTAGCCGGTGAATCTGATGTTAACAGAGCTCATTAAAAATTAAAATACCAATTCTAAGCCCATAGCCTGGGGTCCATTCCATCTCAGTGCTTTCTCTGGGGTAACACAAGTAGACAGCATGGGGTAGGGGACACCATGGGAGTTGTGATCTCTTAAGAATGCAAAACCTGCATAGAATCTTCAGGCAATTACCGATCTAAACACTGTTCAGAGCACCAAAACACAGAAAGCTATTCAGTATTAGAAAAACGAAAGTAATTCATCAAATGACTAAATTAAAGGGGAAAAGGCCTATATGACCAGCTTGGTAAATACAGCAAAACATTTGATAAGAGTCTGACATATGTTATGTGATTAAAAAAAAAACTAGCAAATTTGAAATAACAGGGAATTTCCTTAATTTGATAAAGGATATTTATCAAAAACACAGAACAAATAGTACCCTCATTAAAAGCAGGAACAGAAACGTGTCTGCTAATTTTATTAAACATTGAACCAGAGGTTCTAGCCACATAATAAAGACAACCACCCCCCAGCAAAAAAGCGTAAGAACACACACACAAAATTTTAAGAGGTATGTAACTAGTTTGGTAGCATACCCCTGGCTGACAGTCTAGAACTGAATACTTTTGAGTTGCAGGCTTTAATAAGCTAGGCTAAGAAAATGCTACTGTTTATGAGATTGTTTCTCTGGCCAAATTTAGTCTCAAGATGTAACTTAGACAAATTTTCTGAACATAAAGTGAAAGCATCTATAGGATCCTGTATTGTTTGCTATTTTATCGATTTCTCTTGTTCAAATCCTGTACATTTCTCAACAATTGAGACTAGGTCTTTTATGTGTTCTATATCTTCTTCAATGAGAGCTCATTACAGAATGTGTAACAGATACTCAATCTGGCTTTATAGTGTAGAAATTCTAATGCTTTCCCAAAAGTCCCAAGGGCCTGACACCAGTGGCTTGCTCTAATAGTGGTTCACTGTGAGGGGTCGCAGCACCAGACTGACAAAGAGGGTCATCTTAGTGGCTCCCTTGACAGCCACCTGACTGAGGTTTTATGGTATAGCCCCTCAGTGGACTAACGTAAAACCGAATACTAAATGCTCCTGACTGTGGCTATTTTCCATGATATAGTTCAGAAGTCTAATCCTAGACTGTTGAGGTTATTTTAGAGTTTCCATTTAGTTGGCCCCACTGATATTTAGCATGGCCTCAAGCAACAGAAAAGATAATGAAAGTAGTCAATATATAAAAAGAAAGCCTATTACTTTGATGATACTGTTGAAATTAGAAGTCATAAAGAATAAAGAAGTTAAAAAGAGAACTGTGATCATTAATAAGTTCAAAAGAGGTGAGCCAACAAAGCGGTTCTTAATTGGGAGATTCTGACTTTGTGGGCCTGTGGTGGAGCCAACATGGCTGGATTTCTAAAGGCTTCTAACATGATTCTGATGTCCATGGCATATTCAAGAGACAAGAGGATCAATCAAAGTCATTTATAGCTACACTGAAAATCTTGAAAGAATTGATAAGTAACAAACTTCAAAAATTCCTACCCTGTTTCAAATGGACTGTGTAACTTGTGTTTTTCAAATAAGCATTTAAAGGAAAACCTAATAACAAGATCTCTGTTCATAAAAAGGATAAAATTAAAAAATAAATGTCACTGAAAACGTACAATTTCTGATGTGAAATTTCCTTACAACTCAACATTACATCACAGCATTTGGAAGCATGATGTCTGTCATGAAGCAGAGATGCTGACGCTGAGGCTGAAGGTAACTTCATGAAGTTTTCAGTGTTTTAGTCCAGAAGCATAATCTGACATCAATTTTATAACAAAGATTAACCTGTACTTTTTTGACATTACTTGCCAATAATCTGACTGATGAAAATAGAGCCCTCGCGGTTCCTTTCAAGTTAAAAGAGAAAAAACAGATTCATTGTTCTTATTTGAGCTAGAGCCTCTTGCAGTGTTTGTGTATAGCCTGGGGTGCTACACATCTTACTGTAATTCAGAATCCTCACAGAAGTATTTGGATGACAGCAGAACTTTTCAGAGATGGCTTTTACTCAAGTGATGCTGGATATGAATGAAAACCTGAGAATTCCTAAAGCCTGCTAAAAGATTCTTTTCTTAGATAATTGTAGGGGAGCTCCTCCAACTTTATATCTTAGTTGTGGAAACAGCTTTGTCACCTACCTGCCTGCAAAAAGGACTTCTTTAATCCAGCCAATGAATCAAGGTGTCATCCAGAAGTTCAAGAGTGGATTATTGGGCATCTTTCACTCACAAATTAATGAATTCTGACTGCAGTGTATGGAAATTTCAGGCTTCTTTTGATCTTAAGGATGCAGTTTATGCTTCTGTAACAGCATGGAAGGATATTAAAGGATGTCACCCTACGAGGAATCTTAACAAAACTATGGCCAGTGTTATATTTATGAAGTACCTGTCAAAGCAGAAGTCTGAAGGATGTAATATAAAAAAGTATTCCTGAATATTTTAAGTATTAATCATCAAATTCTATCAACAAGTTATACAAGAACAGAGGAAGTAAATGGTGTAAATAAAAAAACCTAGCAGTAGAAGACCTATGGCTAATAAACTATTAAAAATATTATAAACCAGAGATGTCAGCAAAGAATGAATGAAGAAAAATATAAAAAGTAACTTAAGCAGGCAATAGGTTATCAATTTTACAGGAAGTTTATTTTATTTGCTGAGCCCGAGTCATTATATTAGTGCTAAAGCTATGGATCTGCACACTGGACTGAATAATTTCTATCAGAAAAAAATGTAGCATGAATAACTGGTTTGTATCATAAACAAATATAGCAGGAATTGAAGATTCCCTCCTCCAACTTTTATACCTTTTGAAATATTCATTTCAGTGACTCTCTTGCAATTCTGGGTGAGGATCTTATTGAAGATAATCTAGTGCTCACTGTTGTGTAGCCTGATGATGATCCAAAGGAGTACTTTCCTGACTAATAATGCAGGATCTATAGTACTTTATTTAAAAAAAAAAACCATATAATACTTTATTTTTAGACAATAATTTACTTTACATTAAGAAATAAATTTTTAAAAATAACTGTATTCCTCAAGCTTAAGTTATAATTATGTACATTTTGGTAAGAAAAATTAAGTTAGGCTAGGCACGGTGGCTCACAACTGTAATCCTAGCACTCTAGAAGGCTGAGGCGGGAGGATTGCTTGAGCTCAGGAGTTCCAGACCAGCCTGAGCAAAAGCCAGACCCCACCTCTACTAAAAATAGAAAAATAAACCAGGTGCGGTGGTGCGCGTCTATAGTCCCAGCTACTCAGGAGGCTGAGGCAGGAGGATCGCTTGAACCCAGGAGTTTGAGGTTGCAGTGAGCTACAATGACACCACTGCACTCTATCTGGGGTGACAAAGTAAGACTGTGTCTCAAAAAAAAAGAAAAAGAAAAAGAAAAATTAAGTTACAAATACTTTTGTTATCCAATTTCTATAAGCATAGTCCTTTAAGATAAGAGCTATTCTGCAAGGCAGTATTTTCATATATCATCTTTATAGTGTTGATAGATACTTTTTCAAGTAATGAAAGTGTATTTATACTTTATGCACCTGAAGATACTGTATATTGATACTACATTTTAATGTATTTACAATATAGTAATGCTGTAACATACAGGTTATTTAAATTACTACCATATATTTCACAGTAACAAAATATAAAAGTCCAGTATGATTAATAATTTGTAAAACCCAGACCATGCTGGGGTGAATGGATTTTTCATTATAAATACAAAACTGATTTGTTTTTCTTGCTTAAACAGCGAGAGAACATGTGCTTCAGCCGGCTAGTCGATGCGCAGTCACTAACCCACAGGGGGGCTAAAAGGAGACACAGCCTCTCTGTTTTTCTCTATCCTTTTAAGAGATTTTAAAAAATGGTTTATTAAAATTACATTTGTATATTAAACAGAAAGTACAGGAATTACATGATCATCTGTAGTTTTCCTTCGTGATATCATGGCTGTCACAGATACGTAGAAAAAACTATTTACTTTCACAAAAACTGCCTAGAATATATCTGTCCTTTGGACAAAAGCTCATCTTCCTTTTATAAATGTTATTCAGAAATAGAAAGTCGATTATTTTGAGAATCTTAATGAAGTCCACAAAAGTTTTTAACCACTTTAGCTTTTGCATGAAATCACACCTTGCCAGAAAAGATTACGCTTTTTAACTAGTTTTTAGTTTTCTGCCTATTTTCTTAAAAGATAAGATTACTCCCTAACTCAAGCTACCAATTAAAAAGGATAGGGGATATATTCCTCATCATAATATATACGCCAATGACTGGAGGTAAACACTTGACATGCCTATAAGCCTATAGGTTCTTCCTGATTATTTTTCAAGAAATAATCTGACAAATTATTGGTTCTTTTAGTATATAGTGCTTACTTCTCCAATAGGTATGAAGCTAATAATCCTACAATCATTAAAGCTCACATATTTGGAGGCTTCTGATAAACATAAGAGTAAAATTTACACATGTAAAATTAGTCACAATATTTAATATTTTCATATTTACCTGAATTGTGGTATTTTTTCCCAACATATTCAAATGCAAAGAGTAGCTGGAGGTCTGTTGGCTGGGAATAATGAGCTATTGCAAGGCATACCTAGGAAAAATTCTACATTTAGAATTTGATTTTAATACACTTAGTTAAATGAAATGTACAACAAGGCCTTGGTCACTGGGAGCATCATCTTGGGGCAATGATTATAGATATTATTTACATGTTTTTCTGTTGACCTAGAATATAAAAGCTCCTTAAGGCCGGGTATCTCATTTGCTGTTGTGCCCCCAAGACACTGTTTAATCTTTAGTTAGTACATGGCAAGTAAGTATTTGCTGAGCTGAATTTTAACTGGAAAGTACTTTTATTCCAATAAATATACCTGAAAGCTAAAGAAGCATTCTCCAAAAAGGCAGTGACAACAAATCCATTCAAAAAAGAGGAAGAAAAAAGTTTCATTTTTGGTGGACTATATAAAGGCTTGATATAAGGCATAAAATGTTAATGTTTATACCTCATAGATTAAAAATCTAAACTTCATAGAGAAGCCAGAATCACAAAAAAATTAAAATTGGCAAGAAACTCAAAAATACATGAGTGGCTCAAAGAGGTACATGGAAAAACTGTGTTTAAGTTAAATGATTTCACACTGTGTCCTGTAGTGGAAAAAGTGTGGGCTTTCAAATCAAACAGATCAGGGCTTGATCCCAGCTCTGTCAAGTACTTGCTACATAACTTGTGTGAAGTCAATTCCTCTCTCCCTGCCTCAGTTTGCTCATCTGTAAAATGAAGGTAACATTAATACCTAGCCTGTGGTAAAGATTAACAATCTTAATGCATGCTTGGCCTTCGGAGGAGTTCCATACGTGGAAATACGGCTGTCATTCTCAATTGCTGTTGAATGGAGTGAAGGATGGTGCTCTTTGCTTATGAACCCTGCACCAGAGGAGAAAACACTCTTCAAATGAGCAAAGAAGAAAGAAGAAATTTAAGACATGTGCAAGGAGAGAATAGCAGAAGATCTTATTTAAAAAGATTAGATATTGTTTAGAAGGTAAAGCATTAAGTCAGAATGATATACTTTTGAAAGTGAGCAAGCAAGAAAAGTTTAGTTGTTAGTTCATGTCAAATTAGTGGTGTTTGGAATGGGTTGATGCAAATTCCATTAACTAGTAAGTATGTGTCAGCTTGCTGCTTAAACTATACTTGAAAAGTCTTTTATATAATAGAATAAATGTTTCCTGTCTTATTCATTTAAAATATACAACCAAGCAAGCAGACAGAATTTATCACTAGTTTTGACTAAAAAAAAAAAAAGCTTCCTGAAACTTATGTAATATCTCAATTTCTCAATGCCTTATAGGAGAGCTCTCTATGATGGTTCCACTTACAAAATCTCAGAGCAGGTTATCTACATTCCCATCCCTAATCTGTTCACCAGTCTTCCTTAAAGCATTTCTAGCAGCACAACTACTGAAATCTGTACCTTGGAAAAATCCTCAGCACTTCCTATTCCTCTGGGCACCATATACAGTTTATAAGCTCTGTTGTACTATTCTCTAGAAATTTTTCATATTTGTCCATTTCACTATACTGCCACAGCCATATCCTTAAGCCATACTCACCTCTGTGGGCTTCCCTACAGTCTAGAAATCCACAACACTTAAGAATTCTCTTTTAAAGATGCAATTTTGACTAGTAACTTTGCCCTCTTGATAATCTGCTATAGTTCCCAGATGCCTGCTTAATAAAATAAATCTCTTCATTCTTGATTTTTCACAAAATTGATTTTCCTTACCAGATATCCCTTACCTTCCCAATATTCCCTCAGCAGTGTCTGGTCAGAGAAAAATATGTTTGCACACATTATGTCTAACTTAGCCCCAGCCATCTCCTCTGCCATACTCTTTGCTTGGGAAATCCTTCTATTCCTCTTAGCCAACCATGCTTTCCTGGAAACTGTCCTGTCTGTTCAACAGCACTGTCTTCATAAACCTTCCTAGACTGAGCCAATTTCAGAATATTAATTCCAGAAACCCTACTGTTTCCTCCAAATAATGACAGTTCCAGTATCAAATGTCTCTTCAGTTAAGTGCACTGATACAGCTACACTTTCAAAGTATTCTCATAATAGTTATGAAGTGGATGAAAAGTAGGACATAGGTAGTTCTTTCTCATACTTCTATCATTAAGGTCAATTTATTAAGGGTAGATGCCATATTTCTCATTCATTCAACAAATATTTACTGAGCACCTACAATGTCCTAAGCCCTGGGGATGCAGTGAACAAAACGGACACCAATCCCTGCCCTCATTAAGCTTACATTCTAGTGAAGAAGACAGACTCTAAATATAAACAAACAAAAATACAGTAAGTTACAAAATTGTAAGTGCTAAAGGAGAAAACAGTAGAGCAGGGAGGGGGAATTTGAAGTGTTAGACTGAGAGAAGAGGGAAGCAGGTTAAAAATTTAGAGAAGGAGACCAAGAAAGACTTCTCTGCACAGACTTGAGGAAAGACCTGAAGATTTTTCCATTTTGTAGCATCACTTCAGTAGCTTTCTGAAGGTGCCTTGTGTCCAGT
Source organism: Lepilemur ruficaudatus (assembly GCA_963574885.1). NCBI lineage: Eukaryota > Metazoa > Chordata > Mammalia > Primates > Lepilemuridae > Lepilemur > Lepilemur ruficaudatus. Next base: position 88,901 of record CAUYRT010079609.1, on the reverse strand, counting down.
AGTGGCTGCACTAAAATACTAGTTGACAAAATTAGCTACTAACATATTAAGGAAAATACTCCAAGCCAGTAATACTAGTATATCACATTCTCTAAGAAAATTTGAAAGTAGTCACAGTTTATACAAAATAATTCACAGATCATTGGTTATAGAACATGTTTTTTGTGGCCACAAAGCAAAAAAGAAACAAGGCCTATCTGCAAGGCAAAACCCAACACAGCCTAATTTTAAAAAGCCTCTTAAAAACAGCATAATATCACATTAGGTTAGGAAACAAATGAGTATGTCTAATAGCATCTACATTTAAAGACATCTATAAAAAATACTGTAAAACTGAAAGTCAGTTTAGTTACTTCCACAATGGTTGATTTTTGCGGGGAGAGGAAGCACAGTTTAAACTAAATTTATTATTTTACAGTAGTGTAATTTCAAGTGTGTATAACTTACTTTTGTATAACCTAAGTAGTGTTATCTTTGGGTGCACACACAAAGGTACACAGAAACTTATGTGCCTGGATTACACTCATGTGACTAAGAAAGCCAGGTGCCCTGTTCTTTGTGTTTTTTCATACACACTATTTAAAAGTCTAAGTCCAAATTCCTACCTTCCATCCTTAAGAGTTTTTGAAAGACTTACTAAAAGGTCTAAAAAATTCTCATTTCCATGTAATATTATCCTGATTTTGCGATTACTCCCTAAGCATAAAAAATTTTTTGGAAACTATATCTTTAAAAATTACCTTTGAAATAGTTCATTTGTCTGGGCTGTCACAGCAAATGAAGACAATATTGGCATTAAAGACATTAAATTACAGTATTTTATTAGAGAAAAAAATAAACTACTTTTGAAGCAATTTTTGGGCCAAGGCTGATTCTTCTCTGGACAGAAGCCAGGAGTACCACAGTAGATAGTTTCTTCTTTTAAGATCAGCTGAGGGTATAGCACTAGAGAAGCTCAAATCCAGGAGACACTTAAACCTCATCAAGTTCTATCACATTTGCAAACAAAACTGGTTTCCTAAATTTCTACAGTCTGAAAGCCACCAAGGAGTAAGTATAAGATTCAAGGCAAAAATGACAGTTCAGAAAAAGGCCAACTTGTTGTTTAGATGAACTGAATTCACTTCTAGAAAGTAAGCTTAAACAAGTGGTTCACCAACTAATATGAAAATAAAGTGATAAATCATTCAAAACAATCTTTTTTTTTTCACCCCTCAATTTTGAGTAAAGGTTCTTCAAAAAAAAAAAAAAAAAAAGGTGGCTCAAAGTTGCTATGAGGTTAGACATCCAATTCTGTATCATCAAATTCCTAGACTTTTCCAAAATATCATTATTTTCCTGTGACAGCCCAAGGATAATGAGGATGAATGTTAATGATACAGGTGCACAAATTAATCTAATTTTGTTATAATACTATTGAGACAACACCAACTAAACAATCAGAAGGTTTCATAGCAACATTTAACAAAATGTGAACAATTTAGTATTTTGAGATTTCATTTTTCAAACAAAAATAAATATAAATGCCTCAGGTATTTCAAAACTCATCAATGGTTCACCCACCAGAGAACTCCAAACACGCATCTGGTAATTTTAAAACGACTTATAAAATCAAAGCATTTTCCAGAGAAAATTTAGCATTCAAAGCTTCCAGGAGGTAAAAATGAGCCATAAATTCCCAACTGCTACCTAATTTTAGATGAAAATTATCACTTGAAATAAAAGGGTATGCCAGAATTTTTGTTTTTAACTCATGAAGTCATTAAGCTTTGGTAGCCACACATGACTTAACCCTCTGTGTTTGAAACATGTGAATCAAGGGAAAAATTCTTCCCCCATGACTATACAAAAGACAAAGAATATTTCTTTCCAGCCTGAGGTAACACGTTTTTTATATTTTAACACTGGGGAAACGATCTTTGTCAGAAACTTGGTCTTGGCAAAGGGCATAAGATGGACTAGCTTGTTTTGTGTGGATAATTCAATGAGGCCCTCTTCATCACTCCCCAGTAGCACAACAAACAAGGGATACCCTCAATTTCTAGAGCACTATGTTTTGTTAATTTGGCAACTAATCATTTGTGTAGAACATCTTTCATGCTGCTACTTTGTACCATTACTTAATTTTCATTTGTTCATCCTTTATCTTCTCAACTAGACTTAAGCTCTTTAGGGCAAGAAATTGCATCTTATCCTTATTTCTATCTTGCAAAATTTAGCACACTGCCTCACACATCAAAAATTACCAATAAGTACAATAGATGGTTCAAGAACTAGACCAAATAATTATGATTTCTACTCTTAAAATGGTGTCATCTGGAAGATACTGTAACACAGTGAGAGAGAATTAAACTTCCTGAAAGAATATCGGGCCAACTGTATAAATTTCTTCATTAAAAATATGCTGTCCTAACTCAATCTCGTAAGTTCTGTGGTGTCCCTATTCTTTAGACGCTATATATGTTGAAGTTAAAATTTTCACAAGCAGATTCTTGATGCTTTGATTAAATTACAAGTATATATTTAAGCTCAATAAAGTTAACTTGGCTCAAAATATTTTATGCACAGTCTACTACCTAATTAATTCTAAAGTCTCTAAGAACAGGCATCTCAAAGTGGTAAAATGCCAAAATCACAAACAGCAGAATCGAACTGGTGAAAGGGGCCTAAAGAGTCATCTAGTTGAATTTTCAATAATGCAAAATGCTAGGAGATGGCTGTATAGAGTCTATTTGAAAACTTTCATTCATAGAGTCCACCGTCATTTTACTCTGCTAGATAGGCATTCATTTTCAAGGATTCACCTCATGCTTTCTTTTCTGTGAAGAATCTGTTGGTTATAGTTCTAAAAATAAATCTTCCACCAAAATCTTCCATCTCCTCATCAAAATATATGAAGACAGTTGCCTTAAGATCTTTCTGAAAGCCTCATTTTGATATCCACAGAAAGTTTATGGCAGTCAGTCTATTGACCATGAAAAACAAATGCACCCACTGCTTGGTGGTGCAAAGACTGCCTCAGTTCTGAGAGAAAGCAACTTCCTATTTCACTAAGACACAGTTGTTCAATTCCCAATATACAGGAACAGAGTTTTTTCTGGAAATTCTATTCCTCTGCATTTGGTACAACACAGACTGGAACTGAGGAGCATTAGGTCTACAAGTTTCACACCTTTGGTAAAGCAAAACATGGAATCAAAGAAGTGGAGATTTTTGCCCTTGAATCTTACTCTATGAGTAGGTGAACATTCCTTGGAAGGCAGGGAAAAATAAAGCAATCAAAATTACTAGCTTTGATTTTCCCCTGCCAAATCAATTCGTAAGATTTTTGTAAACCACTAATTATTAGGCCCCTCTCATAACTATACATTTACCTAAACCTTAGATCTGAATTAAAAGCCTTATCAAACCTTAATTATAGTACACCACCAACTTTTCAACCCTTTTAACCAAGAAAGAAACCACCAGGCAATGGTCTTAATGTAAAAGATATGTTAATTTCCACATGAAAGTCTTTAACATTTTAGGAGTTTTATATAGAATATTTTAAAACAGCCATAAACTAATCCAAGGAAATCATTCTATTAATATTCTTGGCTTTGACTTTACTTAAGGAGATATCTAATGATAATGTCCCCTAAAAAAATCTGAGCAACTGAAAATGAAAACTTCCATACAGAACCGAAATCAGTAAATATAGTGCAGAACCCAGAATTTGATCAAACTTAATAGTGTTACCTTTTTGGCACTTTCAGGACCTGATTCATCAAAGCGAAATCTGACAATTCTGAAATCTTTACAATAAATAATTAACTCTGTCGGATTAAACTTCAGCTTCTGGTTGGGGCCTAGGACTTTCTGCTTCCTCTTGTGGTCATTAACTAAAAACAAAAAAATATATTAAAATTCTTTCTTGTTACTCACTCTTTAGTACAAATTTTAGTGAAAATAATGGGAAGGTCACCAATTACTTGAGTACTTCTTCTCTGGAATCTTTCATATTTGTCTATAATTCCTAGAACTTGAGGGATTGGTTTTAACTTTGTTTCAGAAAACATTTTAAATGATTCTTCTCATAAAATCACCACCATCTAGATACATTTAATAATTAATATTTTAATTAAAAAGAGGACAAAAGTTTAGAAACCATGAAAAGCTACATATTTGGTATCTCCCTTTTAAAATAATTTCTTGACTTATCCCTCTTTAAGTTCCTGGGACGCAAAAAATGGTAAAAGCAAACCTACAGCAATAAAACTAAACCTAAGTATTTGAGAAGTACGACTTTTAAAGCAATACTTTCAGAATGGAATCAGCTTTTAGAAAGAGTGTATACGGAATGCTACATACCTGTGACAATTTGCTCAATACACGTTAAAGGGACATCATGTTCACCAAGAAGAAGGTTTCTATAATGGAATTTCTGAAATAAAAAATTATGTTCACATTAATTCTTTTCCTAATAACTTGACAATGGTACAAGTCTCACTTTTAAGTGTGATGAGAAACTGTGATGACTATTTCTAAAAAGCACAAAAAGCTTTTGTCTGTGTAGCTAGGACCATTCTAAGGATACAGTATCTTGGAGCACACTTAAGTTGTAAAGCAAGGGTAGAGAGAAAGAAATATGTGTTGTGTTCATGTTCCCACTACCTTTCTCCCTATGCTTTATTTTTTTTTTTTGACAGATGGAAATTAGGTTAAAATGTACATAATCCCATAATATCCAAAATATGGAATATTACCAATCACTTCATATGCAAACATTTACATGTCTAGATCTGGATAAGTTGGCTACAAAATTTAAAAAAAGGGGCTCCTAGGCCATCAGATTTCAATGGGTAAAATCATGCTTGATTTTTACAATGGAGAGTTCAGAGTGGAAAATAACTATCTTTTTAGAGCAGAAAATCTACTAGAAATAAAAATCTTTAGAGAAAGGTTTTAGCAAATCATAGATCAATTTTTTGATTTGTTAAGCACTTTATAGCCACTTTCAAACTAAGGAACTAGTTGACACTATCAATCTGCTGTCAGTAGAGCACTGGTTTATTTTCTCAATTGGCGGTACTGGATTTAAACTATGTCAGCTAGTTGCTTCTCATTTACAGTGAAGTCTGGGGCCAGGGATCACAATAAAGCTAAAAGCAAAGAGAAAAACTCAAGCCTAAATCCAAATAAGCTAGTGTCCCTACATATTAAGTATCTGTCAATGCCTTAAAGTTTAAATATACCTAGAGAAAATTGCGATAAACACACAAATATACAGAACAGTAAATATTAAGGTAAATTAACGAATGACTACATGAAATATACCTTGTTAGATCGTTCAAAAAGTTTACAGTTCATTTGTAAATATTTCATTACAGAACAACTACTGCTAATAATAAAGATCTAGGGGGTGGATATATGCAACACTTTACAAATCAAAATACAAAATAGCTGAGAGAAAAGTCCAGGATTTTTAAGTTAATCAAATGAATGCCTAAACTTTTAAAAATCAAAATAATGCAGAACTATTGCTTTCCAGTAAGAACATAAAATAGCAAGAAGGCTATTAAAAAAATTTTTATCAATATTTTTCTTCATTCTTCCTAGAACTACAATTTGGCTTTTTAGGAAAAGAACTAATTAGTGTAAAAAACCATGAAATCAGAAAAATGTGTAGCAATAAGATTTGCTAAATAATTAAGTTTTTCTCTTTATGACTAGTGAAAAAGGGTATCTTTATTTTTATAAGTGGGTTAAAAGATCTGAAAGAAAGGGAATAACTTCCTTATTGAAAAAGATATATAACCAGTGATCACAGAGGATAAATGAAGCAAAGTGACTTAAAATCATCTCACTAATTATATTCCTCAAGCAAGTCCCAACATTCTTCTTAAACTTCATTTTGAATTTTAATATAATTCATTTCCAACCCATTAAACACTTATTAATAATTTTATTATAAGTTTTCCATATGTGGTTCATGTAACAATATGTATCCCTTAGAGTTAAAAGCCTTGATACAATGAAACAGTGTACAAATAAAACACACCTGTAATGGCATTGGGTCCTCTGTAATAAACGAGATTTTGAAGTTAGTGCATATCAGCTTTCCCCACAAATCGTACTGGCTTGTGTCTGTTGCAATGCATTTTCTCACAAAATTGACTTCATTTACGACAATTTCTCCTTATTAAAAAAAGAGAAAAAATATTATTGTGTGAGCTATAACTATGCCATAAAATGTCAAAAGTCACTGTATAACCTAGAAGGCAAATTTCATGATGACAACGATGAAGATAGTAAGAAGGAACATTCACCAATTGTTCACAAGGTGCCAGGCACTGTACCCGCTTTATGTCCTTGCAAGAGGAACAGTAACAAGGTGTTCTCTGTTTGTACAGTACAGAAGAGCTTAGGGGTCTGAGCTGGTTAAACTAGAAAGGCTGGCCTGAGCCACTACCTCTCATTAGTTACTTGTTGAAAGACCTTCTGGAGAAGAAGTAAACTAAATCCTCTCCTTCAGAGTATTACTTGATGGAGTATTTGTTTTATTAACAAGTGACTTCATCTCTCAAACCAATGTCTTTGATTCCTTTTGTAAGGGATAAGAAACAGAGTTCAGCTTTATTTGTTTTAAAATATATTCCATAAAGCTAAATCAAGTTTCCCTCTGCACTCAAATTGTAACTTAGAAGGCAATAAATCTTTAAAACATAGTTTGAGTTAAAAGGAAAGATTAAAAAAAATAAATATGAGAAACCAATACAAGCCAGGCGCAGTGGCTCAAGCTTGTCATCCTAGTACTTTGGCAGGTTGAGGTGGGAGGACAGCTTGAGGTGAGAAGTTCAAGGCCAGCCTGGGCAACATCGCAAGATCCATCTCTATAAAAAATAGAAAAATTAGCTGGGTCTGGTGGCGTGTGCCTGTAGTCCCAGCTACTTGGGAGGCTGAGGCAAGAGGATTGCTTGAACCCAGGAGTTTGAGGTTACAGTGAGCCCTGATGACACCACTGTACTCTAGCCTGGACAAAGAGATCCTGTCTTAAAAAAAAGTGGGGGTGGGAAAGAAAGAAACCAACACAAAAGTTATAATGTGCTTTTGAAAGAATAGCTTTCTATAATTTATTTAAAACTTGGTCATCCTTAAACCTTAATTTTTAAGATCTAAAAGTTAACTAGACCCAGAAACATTTTTAAGCCATCTGTTTCTGGGGTCAATGGCAGAAAAGTTAGGGTACTGATCTACTTTGCCTATTTCTAACATTATAAGAAGTTTTAGCAGTGACAGAATCTCTTTGTTGATAATTCCCAAACACCAATTCGCGAAGAATGAAATTACAGTCTCAAACAATCCTCTCTTTAACAAAAATATAACAATTGAGTTGCAACAATAACTGTTATTGAAAGTTCTTAAAAATGCACAAGGCTACTTTCAGGAAAAGCCCCTTAACATTTACTAGAGGATTTAATTAAAATCTGCTCATGTCAAATTCTCAGCTCAAATCACTTGAATTAATTTCCATTCTGCAGACGAGCCTCCTTCAAACAGCCTAGAAGCCCAGCATGCCTAGCCAGCTACCACTGCCTTTCTCACCTTCACTGCTCTGCCCCGTGCCGCCTATTAATCCCTCATGTGGACCACGCTGCTTGCATGCTTCCATCTACGTGGTCCTTGAACAGGTTCCCATTTCTGGGAATATTGTTTCCTTCTCTTTAGTCCCACCACTGTCTCAGGAATGTCTTTTTTTTTTTAAACCTTCCTGCCTAGATTAAATCTCCCTATCATAGCATTATATACTAATACTTATAATTCTAGCACTTCCACAGCTACAATTTCTTTCATTCATTCATTCATTTAATTCCTGCCTTACTCTCGGATTATATGCTCCACGAGGGTAGAAGATGGACGATTTTTATTAATAGTAAATGCTGAAACTAGTGCCTAGAACAGTGCCTAGCACACAGTAGGTGCCTGTTAAATGAGTGCTGAATGCATGATGAATAAAATCACTTCACAACACATGGTTTGCCAGACAACCATGACCAGAAGCTGTTCTAGACAGAAGAAAAACCAGTAATTCAATATGGCCAAGTAGCCTAGCAGTTGGAAGACAAGCGTTGTTCGGGTAAATTTATATAAAGGTAAAAAAAAGTCACAGAACTGCCACCCACTCCTTGTCTATATATGCACAAAGAGCTGTTAAAATCTGCCAATGGAAGTTTCTCAACATTTGTTCTGATTCTTTCAACAACCTGTAAGTTAGGAAAGGCAGATGTTTTCCTTAATACACAGATAAAGGACGTAGGCCCAAAGAGGTTAAATCACTTTGCTAAGATCTTAAAAATAGTAAGACGTAAACTTGGAACTTATAACCAAGTGTTCTGACTGCAAATCCAATACTTGTTTCCTATACTTACATAAAATTAAATGTTCTGGAATCTAAAACTGCATTAAAGATTCAAAATACTGGTCTTAACTAGATGCTAATGAGAAAAAAAATTTAAATGACAAAAATATACATAAAAATCATTGAATAATTGAAATACATAAAATTTAAATCTTCTAGAGCTGCGGTCCCCAACCTGTAGGCTGTGCACTAGTATCGGTCTGTGGCCTGTTGGGAACCAGGCTGCACACAGCACGAGGTGAGCGGCGGGTGGGCGAGCAAAGCTTCATCTGTATTTATGGCCGCTCCCCATCGCTCGCATCACTGCTTCCCCCTGCCCCATCCATGGAAAAACTGTCTTCCATCAAACTGGTCCCTGGTGCCAAAAAGGTTGGGGACTGCTGTCTAGAGCTCTTTGAACAGGAAGCTTACTCACACCCATATCAGAATCTGGGCTACTGAACACTCAACCCTTTCTCCCCTGCAGTAAATCTTAGCTACCAATTATAAAACTTAAACAACTAAACTAAACCACTGCCAGTGGAGATAGAGGACATACTGCTGTAACACTGACCTCCTCACACCAAAACTGCTGGCTCACATAGTATAACCTTCATCACCACATACTGTGCCACCTTTCTTACTTAACCAACTCATCCAAAACAAGCCCTTCAAACGATGCTACAAAAATTCACCCAATTCTAACACTTATGATCCATACATATTTCTTATGTATGTTACTATACTCAAGCCCTTTTTCTCTGGAAACCTGATTCTTTTACTGATGCACAAATGTAAAATGTCAAGCTGGTAAATGTAGAGAGACAAAGAAAAGGAGGAGAATGGAGGAGGAGAATGCATTTAACAGGTCCAGGGGATGGTAAATCATGGCTCATGGCCCAAATACAAAACTCTGTTTTTGTAAATAAAATTTCAGTAAAACACAGCCCTGCTCATTTGTTTGTGTACTATCTATGGTTGCTTTCAGACGACAAAGGCAGAGCTGCGTACTTGACAGAGATCTTATGGCCCACAAAACCTAAAATATTTACCATTTGGTACTTTATAGAAAAGGTTTATTGATCCTTGTGTCAGAGATGGTTACTTAAGTGACAACTCTTAAAATTATGTGAAACAAGGCTTAGAAGATACAATCAGGCACTTCTTGAATAAAAGGTGAGAAGTGAAGCACCTTTCAAATTGAAGTGCTTTCAAACTGCAATGTTGGAGCCATCTCAGGGAGCTTTGGAGGACCACTCAGAGGAGCGATGAGGACAAACTTCCTGCTGGAATGTGTCTACTAGAGTCAAGTCAAAAGACTCTTTTCTCACCAATGAGCTACAGCACTCAGCAGAAACTAAATATGGAAACTAGATCCAACTGCTGTACCACTCATACGCCATCATCAAAAGCAAAAACCCAAATCCGTGAATGAATGCTGCAAGGCTAGATTAGAGTCTGAGAAAGCAGTATGAACCCATGTTTGCCTTCTATCTACTGAGAAAGATATAGTTACAAAGAGGTATGTATACAAATGGGTTAGTATGTATGTGTATATATATTCTAGCTCTGCCCCTTGAAAGGCCTAAAAGCAGTGATGTTCCAGCAACAGTATGTACACTCACAACCAGACCTAGGTTTTTAAATACCATTCTCCAATAAAAGGACCAAGGTTCCTTAAAGAAATGGCTAATTCGAAGGCTGGGGCAAGGGAAACAGGATGAGGAGGGAGTCTCTGGTAGTGCCAGAATGCCAGAAAATAAGGAAGCAGAAATAGACAGGGAGAGCATTTCAAAAGGACAGATGAAAGAACTTCCAATGGCCAAAGCTGAAACAATCAGTACAACACAACAAAAGAAACAATAATGCTGGATGATAATGTAAAAAACAAAATGAATTATCAGTGAATCCACACTAATGTAAACAGATGACTGAATAAATACCTAAAAAAATAAATGGGGGAGAAGAGACAAATCTTCCTTATGGAGGAATTCCAACCAATAACCATATAAGGAATAAGGGAAACAGAAAATCACTATTAGAATACCACAGTAAAGATCGAGAAACTGCCATGGACTAATATCCATGATTGACTGAAAGACTGCTGTGAGTGATACACTGACAAATGCTAAAATTCATGAGCAAAACTTTAAGGAGAAACAGGTTACTTTATAGGCAAAAAGCTATCCTCCCCAAAGTATTTACTAATTACTGTGCTAGTTTTAACATATGTCCACAAACTCTTGATTCTCCTCCCTCCAGGAGGTGGAGTTTAATTGCCAATCCCTTGAATGTGGGTATGGACTTAGTGACTGCTTCCAACAGAAGAGTATGGAAAAGGAAAAATAGTAACTTTTCAGAGAAACCTGACAGACACCACTTTCACCTGGAGCGACTGAGGTCAACATCACCAGTAACCAATCATATTGATATCCTGTGCCTTCTCACATGATGCAAGGACAAGGGTTACCACCTCTGTGGTGGTCTGCCCCCAAATCTATAACCTCTGCATAATCAAAAGAAAACACCAAACACATGCAAATTGAGGGACATACTACAAAATACTACATGAACAATATTCTTTAAAAGTATCACAGTTTTGTTTGGAAATCTGAGTAAAGAGTATACACAGATTCTTCCTACTATTATTTGCAACTTTTCCCTAAGCCTGAAATTATGTCTAGATTTTAAAATGTCAATTTGATGAAGTTTCTAGGGGGTGCTTTGTCAAAACAGAGAATCCAATTATAAAATTATTCCTATTTTATTAGATACATTTCTATGTTTGGACAGCTTTTATAGGCATTATTTGGGGAGAAATGAAAATCTAATTCAATAGGAAGAAAGTATCAAGGTCATGAAAGACAAGAAGAGATGGGGAAACCGTCACAGACTAAGGAGATATGATGACTAACTGCCGTGTGGTATACTGAATGGGATCCTAAAACAGACAAAAGACACTAGTGGAAAACTAGGGAAATGTGAATAAAACCTACAAATTAGTTAACAGTATTGTTAATGTCTTAGTTTAGCTAAATTTACCAAGGTTATATAAAATATTATAATATTAGAGAAGCTGAGTGAAGAGTTCACGTTAACTCTCTACTGTTTTATATATTAGTAACTCTATACATCCAAATTTATTTCAAAATAAAACTACTAAAGAAAAAAATGGACAAACCCCCCACAAAATTGGCAACAGAAAAGTAAAATAGGTACTCTCTGGGCTAAGGTCTTTTCAGGAAAATTAAGTGTCACACAGCTTTTTCTTAGAGAATGGAAATGAGCCTCTGGCAAAGAGCAAAGAATAGCAGTAGGGAAGGATAGAGGGGAGAAGAAAAGGAGGGCACTTCTGAGGATATGCTACACAACTCAGTCTTTAATATTATATTAGAGTCATATAATTAAACAGTGTCAAGCTAACCTGGCTTGAGTTTTATTTAATAACACTAAGTTTTGTGCATGTAGAACTAGTCTTTAAAATAAGTGGATCACATATGGTTGTCTGCTCACATGACAGTTACCTGCTCAAAACTTTAAAAAAAGGAATGCAGGAGAGCAGCTGTCATAAGCTATTGTCATGTACTGATTGATGTACTGTACAACACAGTGGGCCGCAAAATTAGCTTATAGACAGGGAAGCAAAAGAAGACACCACGTGGCCACTTCCTAGAAAGGATATATAAAAAGAAGAGTACCGAGACTGTTCTTGTTTACATTTTAAATTAGTGACCCTGAAGAGAAACTGATAATCAAAGCTTCAAAACTCCAGGGACAGGAAGTTTTCAGTGAGACTGTACTCCAGCACTTTTCCTGCAGTGAAGGGATGGTGTGTGCTAGAGGACACTGGCCTGCCTGTGAGAACCCACCAGGTTCCTTCCTGCCAGCTCTGTGCTCAGCACCATCAGCCTTGGTGGGATGATTTGCACTGCCAAGAACTCCCCAGCACACCACTGGTGGGCAGCCACAAGACGACTCATGGAAGACAAAGCAAGCAGGAAATTAACTTCAGTGTGGGGTAAGCAAAAAGCATCACAGAAAAACCTTCTAAATTAGATGATGGGCCAAAAGTCTCTATCACAAAGTGGGAAGGAAATCAAGAAATTATCAAAGCTTATTTTCTCAAGACCCTTTCATCTGTACAGATAAACAAGAAAGGAAATATAATTAAAATTAATAAATCTCAAAATGGTATATAGCCAGGGAAGTTTTCAACTTCCAGAGGACCAAAAAACCATATTGTATTATCTCTCCCAACACCTTACACATTTAGAAAGTCAATACATGTTTGATGAATAATCTTTCCCATAAATTTTAGCTTGGAAAATAGATTAAGACAAAGTCTCACTGTGCACAGTAGCTAATGTAACCTATGGAATGTGTATAGCCCCAAAGCATAATTTAACCCGTGGCTTTAATAGGATGACCGACTGTCCCAGTTTGCCCAGGATGGAGGGGTTTCCCTGGAATATGGGGCTTTCAGCACTAAAACCAAGACAGTTTCAGGCAAACTAGGACAAGTTGGTCACCCTAGTTTTAGATAAATTCAGGAATTAAAGTGGCCTGAAAATCATGGAAGTTGACACTGTGTAGAAGATAAACACAAAATGTCTGATGGTACTAACAGGGTCTAATTCTGTAAGTCACACACAATACAAGCAAGCATGTAATCAAGAACCATATCCAGTGAGTACCACCCACAATGGAGGGTGGGGAAAAGGTCTCAGTGTAGATATATCAGGAAGAGACTAAAATGAAATCTTGAAGGAAGAAGAGGGTTGACATAGCAAAGAACATGCGATAACAACAATAACAAAGGCCTAAATAAGGAATAAGACATCTGGGAAAGACCAAGGAATCAGCCTGACTGAAGCAAATACCAATATTGGGAAATAGTGAAAAACTAAGTTAGGGAGGTAGAATGATAGCAAATTACAGAAGTTAAGGAATTTGAATTTTATCATAGTTAAGTAGGATTTTATTTATGGAGGTTCACAAGTTTTCAGCAGGTGCAGCAAGGTAAAGACAGTGATGGTGAGGAGTTAGGAGGTAAGTAACAAAATGCTGGCCTAAGGTACCGCGGCAGTAGCCTAAAAAACGGACAGCTCCAAACATCCTTAAGGTTCTACAGGAAAAGCATAAACCTAATGCTAAAGTTTATACTTTACATGTAGATACTACACTTGGCTACATTGTTCACAGTTCCAAGGACATGCTACGAGTCCTTTGGTCTTTCAAAAGCAATGTATTCACGAATTAAAACACCACAAAATCAGTCTATAACCATCTATAAAGCCTATTTACAAAAAGGGATTACATAAAACACCTAAAAGACAAAGTCTTTGTCTTTAAGGAATTCACAATCCAACTGAGGAAATAAGACTTACGGTGAGGCACACACACAAAAAAGAACAGTACATAAACAGGCCAAACAGTGAATATGTAATAAATAAACAAGACATCTATACAACAATGGCTATTTTCATTTTCCAGATGGCCCATGGTGGTATGCTTTTCTGATTTGATTACAAAAGACTCTGACAATCAGTGCATTCATTATCAATCTAATAGTTAATCTCAATAATGAAAGTGCTGTTAGCATTGTAGATGGGAAGGGGGAAAGCACTGAGCTGACAGCCTTAGCACAGTGGCCCAGGCTCAGCAGGCACTCAAGATTCAGAGCACAAGCATTTCCAGAGAAGACCTTTCCTGGCACTCCTGTCCTACCCCAAATCTAGCTTAGGTGACCTTCTCTAAGCTCTCACAACCTCTGTTCTCCTTTACTGAAGTATTTCCTCAATGAACTGAAATTGTCTAAGAGCAGGACCCCATTTCTCAGCTTTTTAACCTTTTGCCAAGTTGCATGGAGCATGCATTCAGTACCTGCTAAACAAAGTAATTCATTATTTGTTAGCCTTGGCATTTCAACTCTTCTCCCGCCCACCTCATTGATCCTTAAAAAGATCATGCCCTGGGGTTAGAAGAGAGCAAAGACCATCAAGCCCCACTCACTGCAGATCTCACATCCTCATCACAAAGCCACTGGCATTTCACCAGCCTCTGCTTCAGCACAGCCAGTGACAGGAAGTCCACTGCCTCCCAAGACGTTCTGTTTTCTGGCAGCTGAAATTCTTGAGAGTTCCTCCTCTAGCTGGGTCAAAATCTGTCACTGCTATGAAAAGGGCAAAGACAAGGACAGAGCTCTTTTTACCTCACTGGAGAAATCCCTCTAAGCTGACATCCAATCCACTCCCCGATAGTTGCAAAGGATAAATCTGTACCCTAATGTTACCAGTGGAGCCAGGTGGGCTATGCTGCTTAGTGGTTAAAGGCATATCTTGGGAGCTGGACACAGAATCTGGCTCTACCCTTGCTAGCTGTGCAACATTCTGCAAACTATAGTTTTCACGTTTGTCAAATGGAGATAAACTGGTACCCTACCAGACAGGGCTGTTATGAGGATTAACCTATAAACTCTGTTAAGGATCTTGCTTCAAAGTGTCAGAAACATGTCAGAACTACCTTAGCAAAAAGGAGAATTCTGTAGCTTCTGTGTTAGGTGGACTACAAGGAAAATGAACCCTAGGGGTTTGAACACCTTGGTGTTCTTCACTCTTTTGGACAGGTTTTCTGGAACTATGGCCACTGGCATTACTAAAAACAATCTCTTCCCTTAGGACTAACCTAAAAATATCCAGAGGCAGACCTGTACTCATGCTTGCAGTCTAGGATGAGTTATTATCCTTGCTGGCCATACTAGAACCCAAGGCTGGGTGGAATTGGGATAGAACAATTTGCCAAAAGAGGGAGGATACATTTTTCATAAGATGGTAGAAAGACTCTTAGGCAGACAAAATAACTGATGTTCTCTGTGTGAGTGCTCATTAAATTGTATCTATAATATTATAATAATATCATCTAGTGGTTTCCAGTTTAGATTTCAAAATAAATATACTACCACAAATAATTTAAGGGACCAATAAGAGTTTTTAACCTTTTATTTTGCTAACTTAAAAATGTTTTTTAAAGCCACAGCTACCATTATCATCATTTAACAAAAGAACAAATCTACACCAAAGAAGTTAGAAGGACATAATCTCAGAATAAAGGACAATCCTTTAAATGAAATAAATTTAGCTTTATGAAAGAAAGCTGCATGCTTCTTAATTTTCCCATTTTGACCAAGGGCTGGTAAAAACTCCATCTAGATCTGATGTCAGGCCCTGGCTGGAATTTGGAAACCACTGATCCAGATCACAATCTTCTACCTTGTCAACAGGCATCTTAGAGCTCACCCCTAGGCACACTGAACTTCCAAGACTTTCCCCACCTAGCATAGACCTTGGCACCTAGGAAATGCTCACTGAACCAATCTATCAGTCCAGCAGCTACCAAAAAAAGACACATGCTCTTAATGGATATGTGCTGGAACATAAACATGTACGCACACACGTTTTAAAATTCATACACGATCTTCAAAAAGTATTGGAGTGATCTTACACATATATAATCATTAAAAGAATGAGATTCACATAATGATGGGAAGATGAAGAGAAAGCCTACGCAAAAGCTAACTACTTTGACAGAGTACTGTATTTTAATTCCAGGCATGAATATAATTCTCCGAAATGGTTGGCATAAAATAACACAATCCTTCCTGTTACTCTTAAATCTGGGATTTGGTCTGTCTATATGTATGCATGGCTAAAGTAACAGTTTAAGCAGGTGGTCTGAGGGGTTCTTTCATTGAGTCATTCACTCAGTAAACATCCCAGTGTCTACCACAGTCCAGGCACTACACTAGACATCAGGACCACAAAGTTGAATAAGGTAAAATCTCCATCTCAAGGCATTTCATGAACCAGGAAAGTTGAAAATTACAAACATAAACCACAATCTAAATTAAATTACTAGTCATTTTCTTCTATTCTCTTTACTTAATAAAAGATGAGGATCATTTTAAATTTAGCCTTGTTAAGTTTGAACAGAGCACATGGTGACTACGCACAAATAAACAATTGATTTTGTGTTCTAATTTTCATCTGCTTATTGAATTAAAAGTTCAAACTTCGGGCAACTGAAGTAGGATATCCTTGGACCCAAGGCATTATGCCAAAACAGAGCATGCAGTATTGTAACTCTGAACAATTACTTATGTGTGCCTGTATAATGCCACAGGTGATTTGGCCATGTTTTCTATTGATTTCTAACAGTAACAAAGTCCAGAACTATACTATTCAATCTCTCTTAGCAAAAGCCCTATCCTAGCCTAGGTCTTTAGATCACTAATACTTTAGTTATTTTCCATTTGTCTTCCAGATTTCATAGTAGAGTAGTAGGCTGCAAGCCAATGAAGAGCAACAGAGGTTCTAGTGGTAGTCAGAGATGGACAGAGACCACAATGGGGCAGCCACACACACAACCAGGAAGAGTATGGGAAAGCCAGGGTGAAAGGGTAAGAACAGAAGGGGTCAAGAAAGAGGGCAGAAGACATGGTAATTCAGGTTTGGTTAAATGTTCTGTAAGAGAAGGCAGGTGCAACAGAACACTGGGTGACAGAGCCACCATGTATGCATGTTCAGATTTTGGCTGTGACTTGGAGGTCAATGCAAGAAAAATTAAGAAGTCAGAGAAGTCCTTAACAGGCAACCAAAAGATTCAGACCTAGCTGCTATTTCCGGGACAAGTAAACCACTCACAGTCAGGAGATGGGTTTAAAAATCTCCCCAGAAAACAGTAGAAAGACTATTCAGTAGAAAGGTAAGTTTGTAGTAATTTTATAAAAAACCCTACAATAAGAAAAAGGTTATCAATATTTAGTAACACTTTTTGTAAGCGTATCTGAAACCTAAGAGCTAATTTAAAAAAATCAAGTACTAGCATTTGTAGCTAAGACCATGTTGTTTATTACTGTCAAATCAATGTACCGGGAAGAGGGAATCAAAGCCTAAGAACCATGCTTGTTCAAAGTAAAGGAAGCCAAAGTTCAAGAGCTCACAGGCATTCATTCAAGATGAGTACTGACTGTTTCCCATTGCTGCCTTTTAAATGCCTGGAGTGACTAAGACTAAAACAGAGCACACAGGGAGCAAGGGTTACTTAGTAATTCTATTGTTCACTCTAAGGAAAAGTACAAAGGATTAATTAGTACACACAGTTTGAGTGAACAGCACCAACAAAGCCAAAGGAAAATATTTATAACTAATTCCCATAATAAAGTTTAAAAAGACTACCATTCGGAACCAAAGGTTGATGTTTTTAATATATTTGTCCCTACTTGATATTTAAAATTTTAAAGTTTCCAAATTTGTTCAGTTATAACATACAAAGTTCTAATTATTTTATTAGATTTGGCTTTCAGTAAGGTCTCTGAGATTTTTTAACGTGATAATAGCCATACAAACTGATATTAGATTATATTTCCAGTTTAAAACAGGCTTTCCTAAGTATCTGGCTATATAGCCCTCAAAATTATATTAAACAAGTGACTTTCCTAATTATTATGCAAATTATTATACAATTCAAAATACCAATCAAATAATATTTTGTATGTTCTAAAACTAAACTCCTGTTTACCACCAATCCCTACCTCTGTTTCTAAGGACTGCAAAGGTAAATTTTGTTCTAAAGCAATGATTCTCAATCAGGAGGAAATTTTGTCCCCTAGAGGTACAAAAAAAAACGAAAACAAAAGATTTGGCAATGCCTGGAGGCATTTTGGTTGTGGCAAGTAGGCTGCATCTAGGTGGCAGGGGATAGGAGTACTACTGGCATCTCATGGCTAGAGGCCAGGGAGCTGCTACAGCCCTCCACAACAAAGAATTATCCTGCCCAAAATGTCAATAGTACCTCTTTCTGTTGGAAAACTCTATTCTAAACTGAAACAAGCAAATTAGCAGATACAGCTTACAACTTCAAATAACAGCTGCCAAGTAAGTAATTCAAAGTTCACTAAGCTTTGTTATTGGTATAGAGACACAGACATAATAAAAGTCGCTTTTCATACCATGAAAATGCATTAAAATGATTTGACTATTAATCAATGCATTACGTTGCAGACAGACATGAAGGCAAAAAGTACTTTTGCTACCCAAGCAATTAAAGAAATACTTCCATTCAAAAAGAACATTTCAGGACACACACACACACACACACACACACACAAAATGAGGTAGTGATATTCTTGACTGTTTTCTATGATGCTTTAAACTGCCAAGGATAAACACCAATTAATCATTATTTTTGGTTGCTGTTGTAGTTCTCTAACCAACTCTTTTTTCTCCTCAGTCATTAGATTTTTTAACTGGAGAAAATTTAAAAAGAGACAGAAAGTTAAACACATGATACTAGTTGGTAAAATAATCTTGGACCAAATTATATTACTACAGTATCTGTTAGAACGCTAACTAATGTTTACCTGGCAAAAGGACTGGCTCCAGTTTTTTTATCTTCGGTTCCGAATTGATCTTATCGTCAGTCTGAAATATATTAGCAGAATAAATCAAAACCCAAGCTCCCTCCGTAAGATACCAAGACAAGTTTTCTAAGCGATGACACATGCGACAGACGTATTCCCCATTTAAACTCTTTCACATTTTAAACGAGCTCTTTTTAAGATCTGCTCATTATCAACTTGGCAGCCTGACAAGCCTGTACCGCTTCCAGGTGTTCACATTTAGGACAGATCGGTAACCTCCACTAAATGCCCACAAGCGCTGCAGTCAGGCTGGCGGTCACAGTGGGGACCGTCACCGGCCTACGAACGAAATAAATCCAGTTCCAAAGCTCCCTTGGGTCTCATCACACGGCAAAACTGCGGGACGACAGGACTTTGGGCAGAGAATGGCTGCGGCAGAGTTTTGCAAGTTTCCACCGAGCCAGAGGTGGCTCCCGAGAAGACGCGCTCCCAGCATCGGAGATCAGCAACTGCACGACTGGGGGCACAGGCGGGGGCAGCGTCCCAGGGTCCTCCGGTGCCCGGTGCCGGCCTGGCGGCTCCCCGGAAGCGCCAAGGAGAGGGTACTCCCGAGGAGGGGGTTGTTTACCTGAGGCGGCGGCAGGAGGTAGGACCTGAAGGTGGGTCTGGGCGGCTTAAGGGAGAACATGGTGCCCCCGCTTTATCGCCCCGGCCCCGTCGCGGGCCAGCGGCAGCGCTAACGCTTCCCGACTCCTCTGGACTTAGAGGTATCCGTGCGGCCGCCCAGACCCCGTCTGCGGCCGGCCGGGCCGGGCGGACTGACGGGCGGCGACACGGCGGAGCGCCCGCCCGAGCGGGGAGGAGCCGGGGCAGAGCCAGGCCGACGCGGGCGCCGGGGCCCATCCCCGGAAGGGGCCCGGTGCCCCGCCCCGAGAGACGGCGCGCGCAGGGCCAGCGGCTCGCCGCTCCCGGCCAGTAGTCCGCGCTGGCACCGGAACACGAGAGTTGCGCCGAGCGCCCGCTGCCGGGCTCTCAGCTGGGGCGCCGGGGGAAGCGGAGCCGGGCAGCCATCTTGAGAGAGCGGCCTCGGAGCGGCGCTCCTACGGCGGCCCGCGGGGCTCACGGCGGCCCGCGGGGACCTACGGCGGCCCGCAGAGGCCCGGCGGCGGCGGAGGAGGCTGAAACCGAGGCGCTGGATATCTCTGTACCAACTGCCCCGCGACTGCCCCTTGACTTAAACATACACGGGTTTAGTCGTCCGGCCTGGGCGAGTCGTTTGGACGTTCTCGGGAAGGAGCCCGGGGCAGGCGGGAAGGTGACTCTGGGGTCCCGGAGTCAGGCAGTCACACTGTCCCCGCCCAGTGTGTGAGGAACCGGCAACTGGAAAACTGGGCTGGTGCAGCCAACAGTGACCAGATTCAAAAGTTCAACGCGGTCCGTATCTCTTGTCATAAACCCCCCTCCAAAGTTCCCACACTTGGGGAGGATTTTCTTCCATCACCCGGTCAGTTGTCTTAGATGCGCAAATGTTTGAGACAGGGATGTCCTCCTCCCAGTTGAGCACCGCTGGTTCCCAAAGGATGCTGAGACACGTGTGTGTTGTGGGGACGGAACAGATGGCACTGACAGGCAACCCAGACTTCTCAATTTAGTTCATTAATTTCTGCTCTCCTTATTAAACTTTAATGTGGAAAAAGATTTTAAGCAAGTTGCTTTCCTTTCTTGCTCATCCTCACAGGTAAAGATGCTAATGAACAGATAATGATCAAAAGCCCATCAAAAGTAAGACCCTAGTGGTGTGGGGAGCTTTAATAGGCTACAGAACCAGAAATCTGCCCATTAATTGCAAAGAACAGACGAATTCCAGCGTATCAAGCTCAGGGCGTTTCTGAACTCTCACCTATTTCTGAAACTGAAGCAGCCTTTGGTGGAAGGGAGCTAGTGGTGTTATATTTTGGTGAATGTGTTAGTTCAGACTAGGTCCTTCTTGCACTTGGGGAATAAAACCCCAATCCAGCACTTATGATTGATGTCACTGGGAAGCTCCGATTTGGCCATACCAATCTCAGTCATACAACTGTTGTTCATGGGAACGTTTAACAATTTAAAAAGATTCAAAAAGTTACTCTTTTTCTGAAAATAATTTATCCTGGATTCAGAACCCTACTGATCTTTCAGGTTAACCTGTTTGAGTAAGACATGATTCCATTTTGCCCAGGAGCCATAATTGTACTTTAAAATGTTAATTCTATTGGATTATAGGTGTTAAAAATAGTTGTACACACATTTTTTATTTTTGTGTATATTCTTATTAGTCTACATTCAATGGATTTTTTTCTGCAAATACTCTTAAAGCAATAATTGGCTTTGTCTTTATATTTGAATGACTTTGTGATTTAGATTTTCCTGTACAGGTTTTCTTAGGATCTACAACTCTTAACATGTGACCATACAACTGAAAAGTGGAAAAAGTCTGATTTCCAGATTTGTTATTGGCTTAACACTAAATTTTATGACTTTTTCAGATATCTAGCTGTATTAGTGTGCTCAGGCTGCCTTAACAAAATACCACAGACTGGTGGCTTAACCAAAAAAAATTTATTTTTCACCGTTCTGGAGGCTGGGAAGTCCAAGATAAAGGGTCTGGCAAGGTAGGGTTCTGGTGAGAGCTGTCTGCCTGGTTTGCAGATGGCTGCCTGCCTTCTCATTGTCCTTACACGGTAGTGGAGGGTATATAATGAGCTCTCTGGTGTCTCTTATAAGGGCACTAATTCTGTTGAATTAGGGCCACCTTTACGGCCTTATTTAACCTTAATTACCTCCTAACAACCCTATCTCCAAGTATCATACCAGGGGGTTAGGGTTTCAATGTAAGCATTTTGGGGGGATATAATTAAGTCCATAACACTAGTCTTATAGCCTCTTCTCAGATCCTGATTTCCTTGAGTACTCTCTATGTTTGGTGTAGTTGATTACTCCCTTCTTTTGGCTCTAATGTCACTATTTTGTCCTGCTTCACCTTTTTTCTGACTATACCTCTGTTTCATTATTGGTTCTTGTGGCATTGGGAATGATGGAATTCCCTACAGATCACTTCTTTTTCCCTATCAAGAAAAGAAAAGAGCTAACATTTCTTGAATACTTATTAGGTGCTAGGTACTTTATATATTCATTCAGGCACTCATTCAGTGAGCTAATGAATTTGTAGTAAGTACTAATTTTGTGCCAAGCACTATTCAAGACGCTAAGAAGACAAAGTTTCCACTCTCCTGGCATTTTCATTCTTGGTAGAAAGACATAAAAAATCAATACATAACATATCAGGTGGTAACGAGTGCTGTGAAGAAAAATAAAACATGGGAAGAGAATGAGGGTTCTGTTTTCCAATGGAGAGTTGGATGAGGTTAGGGAAGACCTTTCTGATTAGATGACATTTGAGCAGAGACAAAAGGGAATGAGGAAGCAAGCCAGGTGGAAATCAGTAGGAAGAGCATTTCTGGCAGAAGGAATAGCAGTGCAAAAGTCCTGAGATGAGAGCCTGTGTGATGCAGTTGAGACCTGAAGTAGCCTAATCCAGTGGGAGAGGACATCAGAGGGGAACAATAGGCCAGATCACATAGGCCCCAAAAGTTGAAACACTTTTGCAGTGTTTTGAGCTAAGTATGATATGATCTGACTTACATTTTAAAATAATCACTCCAACTGTAGTAGTGCAGCATGGTGGAAGTTGGGAGACTAATTGGGGGGCTATTGTAATAGTCCAGATAAAAGAAAATGATGATGTTAGCAGTGGAAGAGGTTAGAAGTGGTTATATATAATGTCTACAAAGCTATGCCATTGCCTGAGTATATGGTCTTTTAAGATGACTATTAAGTAATTTTTAAAATCTGTTTCTTGAGGGAGAAACAGTCTGCTCAGGCTGCCATAGCAAAATACCACCGACTGGTGGATCAAAGAATAGAAGTTTATTTCTCACTCTTCTGGAGGCTGGGAAATACAAGGTCAAGGTGCTAGCAAGGCAAGGTAGAGTTCTGTTGAGGGCTCTCTGCCTGGCTTGAGGATAGCTGCCTCCATCCTTTGGAGAATGATAGAAAACTAATTCATTATTTTGAAAACTGGCAAATAAATGGGAAAAATCAATCAATCATTATTCCTCCTGTATAGTATGAACTGTACCACTGTGTACTAACTAGTAGATGAAAGGAATCATCTCTTTATGAAGAATTCCAACTAATAAATGAAAAAGAAATAATAGAATTTGAGTATTACAATTTTTTCTTTTTTGAGACAGAGTCTCACTCTCTTGCCTGGGCTAGGGTGCTGAGTGCTGTGGCGTCAGCCTAGCACATAGCAACCTCAAACTCCTGGGCTCAAGCAATCCTCCTGCCTCAGCCTCCCAAGTAGCTGGGACTACAGGCATGCGCCACCGTGCCCAGCTAAATTTTTTTTTCTATTTTTAGTTGTTTGGCTAATCTCTTTCTATTTATGGTAGAGATGGGGTCTTGCTCTTGCTCAGGCTGATCTCGAACTCCTGAACTCAAGCAATCATCCCGCCTCGGCCTCCCAGAGTGCTAGGATTACAGGCGTGAGCCACTGCACCAGGCCTGAATATTACAATTTTCAACCTCCTATGAATGAAGGGATCTAAGCATTGAACATCAATAGCTGCTGACATCAAGAAAAGAGAAACAAGTAGACAGATGTGCCTCATAGCGAAAGGACCAACACCACCTAAATAGCTTTGCCGAAGGATTGAACCTAAGCCTGAGTAAGCCTCTGAGTCTTCCTGCCAACCTGCAGAAAAAGGAGAACATGTCAAACTGCCTATGAATATTCAGTAAGTAAAAGTTAGACTGTGGGAAACTTTGCAAGACAAATAACCCATGTTCTTGAACAGAGAAATTGTAAGGAAGAGAAGGGTGGAGGGAGGGGGTAATTGACAGATTCAAAGGGGTTTAAAGACCTTCAAATGGAAAAAAAAAGGTAGGGGGGTGGTTAAGGCTAAAGTATAGTGCTAAGGAACACTCAGGTGATAAAACTATAATGAAATGCAAGCATAGTAATTGAAAACACGTCTGAAAATTCTTAAAACATTCTTCTATATATATATGACCTCTGCTCTTGAATCTGAGCTGGTCTTAGTGACTCACTTGTAACCAATAGAATGCAATAGGAGTGAGTGACTCTGCAAGATTTCTGAGGCTAGATCATAGAAAAAAATGGTGTTTCTTCCTTGCTCACTGGGACACTTACTTTTGGAGCCCTGAACCGCTGTGTGAGAAGTCCAGTTACTGTGAGGCTGCCATGCTGTGAGGAAGCCCAGACCAGGTGGAGAGGCCATGAGTGCATGTCTTATACTGAGACTGAGGTCCCAGCTGAGAGCCAACATCAGTTTTCAGACATGTGAGTAAAGATGTCTCTAGATGGTTCTAGCCTCCAGCTGTTGAGTCACCGTCAGACACCGAGTCTTTCCAGCTGGGGCCCCAGACACAATGGAGCAGAGGCTGGTATGCTGTAGCCAGCCTGTACCGGCTTGCAAGAGCCAATTGTTAGCATGTCTTCCTACCGCCACATGCAGTGAGGCCACATTGGTAGCTTGAAATTGGCTGAGGTCGGAGTTTTTACACCATGGAAATTAGCAAACACTACAAATCAGGGACGTTACTGCTGTGCCTGTCTGAACTACTGACACAGAATCCATGAGAATAATCAAATGGGTGTTTTAAGCCATGTGTAATACAGTGATAGTAGCTGGAATAGCAAGGAAGTGATTACTATTAAAAGACAGTTACTTTTCAGGGGACAGAGAGACTTCCGGGGTAACTGGCAAATTCTACTAATCGGAGTGGTGGTTACAAGGATATTCATCTTACAATAATTATTTAAGTCATGTAACTGTTTTGTGTGGTTTTCTGTGTCTTTTATAACAGGAAAATGTCTTTTAAAAGTCTTCATTTTATGTAGGAGACAGTAGGATGATTTCATTCATCTTTATTTCGTATATATATAGCAGAAATGCATTTTTGATGTGGAATAATTATATGACAACATTAACGTCTAATTTTTAGATTTTGAAACTTGAATTATGAAAGACTATAGGAACATCATGGTGATGCAGGATATTAATATATATTCAGAATTTAAGCAGTCATGCAGTCTTAAAGGAGCAAGCCCCTTATAATGAGGTCCTTTGATAGTTCAAGTCTTAATTCCCACTGCTCAAAGTCCAAAACTAACTTCCTTTATACCAATTATCATATTATAACTCACTTATGAGTATGTCAGAATTTGGGGGATATAAGAATAAAAGGCTTCTTATGTTTTGCCTGGGACAGAAATATAATTCTTAGTAATTTACTAAGACAGTTCTATATTAAATGATTTAAACCTATGCAGTTTTCTCATTTTAATGTATTAGATACTTTTAGATTTGTTTATATTGGGTATTAGTTTCTAGTATTAGCTTGTCCA
Organism: Lepilemur ruficaudatus; assembly: GCA_963574885.1. Lineage (NCBI taxonomy): Eukaryota > Metazoa > Chordata > Mammalia > Primates > Lepilemuridae > Lepilemur > Lepilemur ruficaudatus. Next base: position 63,635 of record CAUYRT010079609.1, on the reverse strand, counting down.
TATTTAGACAAAATTGCAATGACATTGGAAATAATATAATAATGTAATAACAAGCAGTCTGGCACAGTGCTCTATATAAAAGACCCTCAATATCTGAGTTGTACTAAGTTGGTAAATTACTAAACAGCTATGTGGTATGACTTAAAGTGTTTGAGAAAGGTTTTAGTAATAGTTGGCCCAGTGACAGGTTCTTAAATTCTACCATTAGAATTTATTCATTTGGATTTGTAAGACAAAAATCCTTAGAGACTAAGGATTTGTATCAGGCTGGGCAAGGTGGCTCACACCTGTAATCCTAGAATTTTGGGAGGCCAAGGTAGGAGGATTGCTTGAGGCCAGGAGTTTGAGAAGAGTCTTGCTATGTTGACTAGGCTGGGCCAGGAGTATGTTGCCAGCCTGGGCAACATATTCCTGGGCAACATAGCAAGACTCTGTCTCTATTAAAAATTTTAAAAAACTTAGCCAGGTGTGGTGGTGCATGCCTGTAGTCCCAGCTACTTGGGAAGCTGAGGTGGAGGGACCCAATCTCCTGACCTCAGCCCAGGAGTTTGAGGTTGCAGGGACCCACGATGACACCACTGCACTCTAGCCTGGGCAACAGAGCCATATCCTGCATCCAAAAAAAATGAATATTGCATCAAAAATCCCTTTCAGCCAACACCTTGACAGGAGATAGCTGTCACAAATCTTAGTGAGACTTAAGGAAATGGAATGTGGGTTCCACATCTGAGGCAAGGTGGAGAGAGCAGAAAAAGGGGGCTGTGTAACGAACAGAGAGGTAGAGAATTCCAAAGATAAGCTTTGTCTTTTTCCGACCAGCTTTGTTGAGTTGTCGTAGGTTCCCTGGCTTATTCTGAGAAATCTTTTTGCTAGGGTATGGCAAAAGGCTGAAAGGTTTTTGACACTCAAAGGAAAGATACAGGAATGAGGTAAAATTGTAATGGATTAACTATTGGGTCAAATAAACGCACATAGCAGGATCAATTAAATAGTCTCAATGTAATGCTATACAAATAAATAATAGCTTAATTTATTAAATAACTGTTATTTTTAAATTTCAAATCCTCCCTCCCCCCAGGCAATGGTATATGAGTCCTTTTTGATAAATTCAGCCTAGTTCAGGGATTCTAATATGCCTATTAAAATCTTAGTCTTGTTTTGAGGAAAAAGATTCAACACATTTAGGTATTATCATCTCTGATCACTACCTTTAGCATAACCGTGGCAAGCTACTGTTGTGGAACAGGCTACAGTCTCTCCCTTTTCCTCTCTCTATTTCTCTGTCTCTGCCTCTCTTTCTGTGTCTGTGTCTCTGTCCTGTTTCTCTCCTCCCTTGCCAGTTTCTGGCAGTGCGACAGGTCTGCAGCCCAGATGAGGATGGGAGTGCTGGTCGCCTTTTTTGTGATCATCTCCCATTTCTGTCTGACACATCCCCTGGCCCTACCACCACCAATTCCTAGGTACTTTACCCAGTGGTTTTCTGGGTATGAGGCACTTAGCAGAAGTGACAGCTGTGAGTAACTCCAGGCAGGAGACTGGCCTGCTCTGTGTGCGCCTGAGGTTGGTGAGGGCCCAGGGTCTAACTCCAAGCTCTGCTCTGCCCAGAGGAGACCCCTTTCTGCCCCCTCTGCTCCTTTTTGTATAGTCAAGAGTGTTGGTGGTAGGTGGCCTTAAGGGTTCCTAGACAGTGGCCCCGTGTGGACCCCCTGCATGGGGTCCTAGTACTATGATGAGTATTTGAACTTCAAGTTGAAGCAAAACACCTTATGTTCTCAGCCATGAGTGGTCTCTGTGGTTCTTAAACATATATATCCTTTAGGTTTTAGCTACATCTTTGCACAAACCATTACATAGAGATATAATTATTTGTGTTTGCTATGGAGGACTATAGGACACCAAGAAAATGTATATTGGATACTTTATTTTTACACATTAACAGAACTTGTGGTCATCCTAAATTTTGAAGTGTGATGTTTGATATACTCGTGTACTTTTTTCCCATTGTGTAATTTAAAATAAAACATTAAAACATAAAACAAACAGAAAAGACCTCATAAAAAACTTACGATGTTTATGGCTCCTTCCCCCTTCTCACATTTCATAATTTTATTTTCCTTCCTCCTGCCCCTCCCTTTCTTCATGTTTGCTTTCTCTTTAACTTCTCTTTCTTAATGTAGTTGCTTACTTCTTTTTTTTTTTTTTGAGATAGTGTCTCACTCTGTTCCCTGGGCTAGAGTGCCGTGGCGTCAGCCTAGATCACAGCATCCTCAAACTCCTGGGCTCAAGCAATCCTTCTGCCTCAGCCTCCCGAGTAGCTGGGACTATAGGCGTGTGCCACCATGCCTAGTCAATGTCTCCTATATGTTTTTAGTTGGCTAATTAATTTTTTTCTATTTTTAGTAGAGACAGGGTCTCACTCTTGCTCAGGCTGGTTTCAAACTCCTGACCTTGAGTGATCCTCCCACCTCGGCCTCCCAGAGTGCTAGGATTACAGGCGTGAGCTACCACGCCCTGCCCAGTTGCTTACTTCTTAAACAACCTAATGGTGACTTGAATGCCCAAAGGCATTTCTGAGGCTATTTGGTGGCCCTCAGGAATAAAGAGATTGTATAATCTTGCATGCTGATTAACCATTTATCTTGATTAGAGTATTGTCACTTTCATTTGTTCCTACTCCAGCTAAAAAAACTAAGCCTACAAACATGTGCTAACAAAACACTACTGTTAGTGTATTAAATTTTAAATTAAGTCTACATTTCCAATTTTTTTTTAAGGAAAATGTTTTCAGAAACTGATGATGTTTAAGTGGCCAAGCTGGCACCCATTTGTGGTTCTGATTATTAAAAAAAAGTCAAAGAAACAAAACAGGTCAGCATTCAGTCTCTGTGGATGTTTTCTCTTGCTTAACCGTTTTTTCTTCTGTTGTAATGCCAGACACCACCACCAAGTTGCTTGCACTACTGGCATGTCCTGGTCTGTCTAATTTGCCCTGCGTGGGTTTGACGTTCCTAGGACGACCATGTAAACTTTTTGACCTTGGAGATGGGAACCCAAAAGTTTGATCTGTTTTCACAGACAGCAAGTTTTCCTTTCCAGTTCTGTCAATAAAAGCTAGGGATAAACGAGGGATTTGAGGGACTGTTGCAGGAACCCAGTTTTCATCTTCTGTATCTGTAAACTCCTTGTGCTCGGCTTGCATTGCAGCTTCTGACACAACGTAAGGGATATCCGTGCTGCGAGAGCGTGTGATCTTTTGAACTTGGTAGTTCCACTCGGTGGTCCATTGCTGGTCCATGATGGAACTGTACTCTGCATTGCAGTTGTTAGCCTCCCTGACCAGCTTTCTTCCCTGGGAATATACAAAGCTTCTGGACTTCATTGTTTTACAGGCATTGAATGTTTCATCAGGGTAATAGCGTGTAATTTTGGTTTCTTCCAGTGGATAGGAAATAATGCCTTCTACGTTTGTTGTTTCCACTGTTAGCTGAGTGTTTTGAAAGTCTGATTTGCTCTGCCCATGTATCACATCTGTCTGATTTAGACTTGGGGAGACAGTTTCTTCTCTTTTAGAGTCTTCCTGTCTTTCATCATCTTCAAGGGAAATCCCGACATCGGGACCTAACTTTGGCTCTGAAGGGTTCTTTAAGTCGTCGACTGCAAGGTGACTGCCATCTGTTGTTGCTGGGGAAAGGTGAAGGCTGTTCTGATGTTCTGGAACTAGATGCATTTTCACATCCTTCTCTTCCTTCACACGGAAGGAACAGGTTCTTTTCCTGAATCCTGTCCCTGGGGACATGGAGAGAGAAGTATCCTCAAAGAATAATTCTTCTCCATTAAAATGATATCGATACAGACTGTAGCCATCAGAACTGTTGATACTGCTTTGCCTCAGAAGGTAAGTTGCGTCACATTCAGAAGAAGCTCGGGACCGTGTCTGTATCAGATCAGACCTGTCGATTCCTGCAAGATTTTCAAGAGCGTTCACCATTCGGCTAGATAATTCTTCTATTTGAGTAAGTCGAAGGTCAACAGTCTGTAGGGAAGTTTTCATAAAATTTTCTCTTTCATTGATTTCTTCCAGCCTCATTGACATATTTTCAACTCTGTTGAAGACAAAGGGACAGATACATTAAACTGAGATGAACTGAATGTTAAAAAAGGAGATAATGTCATTGCTATGTGATTTTTCAGTCTTTTGAGAATATGGAAATTGTTGGGAATATTTACCAATTTTACATACCCCTAACATGACTACTAAAATTATCATGAGGAGCATCAGAAAATAATGGAAATAACAGTTAATACATATACCGCTTACTATTAATATTTATCAAATTACCCAGGATTATTCTAATTGCCTTCTGTATTCACTAACAAGTACTTACTGAGGTTCTGTTCTAGGCTTATTTAATCCTCACAACAGTCCTATGAGGTAGGTCCAGTTATTATCATCCCCATTTTACAGATGAAGAAATTAAGTCCTCAAGAGTGTAAGTAATTTGCCCAAAGGCGCACATCTAGTAAGCAGTGGAGCTAGGGTTTGGGCACACACCGCCTAGCACTTGCTCCAGCCTGTGTCTCTTAGCTGGTCCATCACATGGCCTCTAATAATAATGGAAGATCCTACCAATTACTAATAGTTTGTAGAGTTTAGACTATGGCTGTCAGTGATGAATGGTTGTAACAAAATAAAGTAAAACCCTTATTTGAAGTTCAAGAAATTCAGATAATAAATTGTTAGTAATTAAAATCAGATTATCAGATAGTTTACTTAAAGGACAACAGGTTATTTAATTGCCTAAAGAATACCAGTAATTTTAAATCGTTCTTTCTATTTAATAATTTGTATTCCCTTAATGAGGTTTCACACACACACAGAAAAAGAGCATGGCAGATAAGAAATATCTGCTTAGATAGTTTTTTAAAAAAAATTCCTAGAAGATCAAGTAACAGCCTATGAAACTGTAATGTTGCCTAGACAAAAATCTGCTGGCACAGGCCTTGTTTTATATTTCAATATGTACAGCAGAAATTATTTTAATAGGTTTATAAAATGTAACTCCAAGAGGCAGCGAGGTATGCCCAGGACTTGGGACTGCCTTCTAACGGTTGCATTTGTCCTGGGGATGGGAGTCGTGGATCCCAGTTGCACAGTGTGGTGGTCTGTTCCTACAGGTTCATTGCCTGTGTGAAGGCAAACGCTTTGGTCTGATTTTGTTATGCTTTGATTTTCTCCCCCATTTCTTAAAAACGCACAGACCCAGCTTGCGTTGCAGTCTGATTCTGTTAACAGTAGGCTTCACTACCCTCTCTACAGAGCCTTATAAATCCCCTCTCGTGGGCAGCTCTCCTTTTCTCCATCCTCTTCACAATGGTCCGCCACCCTCTTTCTTGTCTTCTGGACAGTTTGCCTGCTGCTCTTTGCATGCTAAGTCCCTGTGCTGTGCCTGACTCCATCTCCTAACCCCCATCCCCACCCCATCCAGCTGCTTCTGTGGCCACTGTGTCCCACATTCTCCCAGAGTCGCCTTTGCTAATGCCGCTCTTCTTGTCGACCTCATTGACAGCTGCACTCCGATGTGTGTGCGCGTGGGGTTCCTTGCCTTCCATTCTTAACTCTTTTCTTGGGGAGAGAACTATTTATATGTCCCTTAAGAAACCACAGCATTTGAACAGGAAGGGTCTGGCTTCCTGGAAGTTTGCCACCAGCAACAACCAAATTCACCATGTCTGAGAAGTCCTGGCTTCTTTTTTTTTAAAAGCCTCTCTATCATAGACACTGTGGCTTCCAAAGGTTGTCTTTCCCCTTGCATTTCAGGGACTAGCAGAGGACTTTTCACTATTAACTTTACAATGTTCTCTGTTAAATATAATGGCTCCTTGCTCCCTTCAAATCTATTATCCCCGGTTGGGATGGTGGCTCATGCCTGTAATGCCAGCACTCTGGGAGACCGAGGTGGGAGGATCACTTGAGCTCAGGAGTTCAAGACCAGCCTGAGCAAAAGCAAGACCCAATCTTTAGAGAAAATAGAAAAATTAGCCAGGCATGGTGATAGGCACTTGTAGTCCCAGCTACTTGGGAGGCTGAGATGGGAGGATCGCTTGAACTCAGAAGCTTGAGGCTGCAGTGAGCTGTGATATCACTGCACTCTAGCCTGGGTGACAGAGCAAGACCTTGTCTAAAAAAAAAAAAAGAAATCTATTATCCCTGATGATTCTTTTTGAATTAAAAACCACATTGCCTCTGGAACTGTCAAACTTGAGATCCTCTAACAAACACTACAGTAAGAGATCCTGCAGCTGTGCAAACTTTTAAAAATAAATATACTGGTAAAATAGAGATAAGCATCTTTCCCCTCAAATCTTTTATAATTCTGTCTATATTTTTTCCTTTATTATCTAATTAAGATAACAGCATTGCCAGCTACTCATACATTAAAAAAAGAACCTCAAAGTCATCAGATTCTTTGGTTTCCCTTTTTCTTATTCTCTGCCCTTGCCTCTCTCCCTTCTCCTCCCCTCTGCACTGAATCAGTGACCAAGCTGGGCCACAGGACTCCCTTCCCTATCCCACTCCCTTCTTTGAAGCTGTGAAAGAAACAATGCTTAATGATGTGGTTTAAATTAACAAGAAGTGTCAGATGCTTGTTTTGAGCTTGTAAACTGCTGCAGTGTGGAGACAGCAAATTTTGAACGACTATGCCAAATCATGGGACATTATATTGAGTTTTTTATAGATGTGTGAAAGGCGAAAGAAGAAAAATGAGCTTAAGTTCACTTATATCTGAAATGATTAACAAAAAGGACAAATGATGAACTCTCTCCTTTGCTAGCCATGTTTTGCGACTTCCCACAATTACTTAGAACATGTTTCACAAACCTTGACATCCACACAAAGAGTGATTTCCATTTCAGATGGGGGAAGACAGGCTATCTAGGAATCAATTTGACAAGAGCCCCCATCTGTTTGTATAGAATGGCAGGAAAACACAAGAGAAATCCGTCATGTATGGTAGAGCTCATGGTGAGATATGATTAATCAGCAAACGAGTTATTTGTTTAGCTTTCTAAGTCTTAACTCAGCTTTCCTTTCAGCACAGAGTGAAATATTTTTCAGCTAATCACAGAATACAAGGGCATTTTCTTGGCCTGCCCTTTAATTAAAGCTGATTCTTTCTTGAAGATATATTTTCAATATGGATGTACCGCAATACCTGTTGAAGGACATTTTGGTTATTTCCATTTTTTTTGGCAAGTATGAAAAGAGCTGCTATAAACATTCATGTTGTAGTTTTGTGTGAACATAAGCTTTCATTTCTCTAGGGTAAATATCTAGGAGTTAAATACCCGGAATTACTGGTTCATAGGGTAAATGTACGTTTAACTTTATAAGAAATTGCCAAACCGTTTTTCAGAATGGCTGTAACATTTTGTATTCCCACCAGCCGTGTATATGAATTCCACTTGCTCAGCATCCTTCTCAGCTATTGGTATTGTCGGTATTGTTTTACTTTTGGCCAGCATAATAGGTGTGTAGATGTATCTCATCCTGGTTTTAATTTGCATTTCACTAATTTAGCAAATGATGTTGAGCATCTTTTTTGTGCTTATTTGACAATCTTATGTGCTCTCTAGTGTGTCTAATCTTTAGTCCATTTTTTGTTGGGCTATTTTTTCCTTATTATTGAGCATTCAGGGTTCTTCAAATATTTTGTACACAAATCTTTTGTCAGATATGTGATTGACATGATTATGCTTTTGGTGTCATGTTTAAGAATTCTTTGTCTATTCCCAGGTCATGAAGATTTTCTCCTTTGTTTTCTGCTAAAAGTTTAATTTTTTATTTTATATTTAGATCTATGATCCATTTTTTAGTTAATTTTTGTATGTGTTGAGATCCATTTTTTTTGCATAAAAATGTCCAACTGTTCTGACACCATTAGTTGAAAAGACTGTCCATTCTTCATTGAATTACTTTTGCACCTTTTGGGGAAAAATCAGTTGGTCCTATTTGAGTAGATCTACTTCTGGACTGTACTCTGTTCTTCTTACATATGTGTTAGATCCTTCACCAATATCACACTATTTTCATTACTCTAGCTTTACAGTAGCAGGGGTCCCCAACCTATGGTGAGTTGCATAATTATTTCATTATATATTGCAATGTAATAATAATAGAAATAAAGTGCACAATAAATGTGATGCATTTGAGTCATCCCGAAACCATCCTCCCACCTCCCTGATCTGTGGAAAAATTGTCTTCCATGAAGACGGTTCCTGGTGCCAAAAAGGTTGGGGACTGCTGCAAACTGGATAGTGTGATTTCTCTAATGTTATTTTTCTTATTCAAAATTGTTTTAGATAGTCTAGTTCCTGTGCCTTTCCATTTACCTTTTAAAATCAGTTGACCTATAGCTACCAAATATCCTGCTGGGATTCTTGAGGCCACATTTTTTAAAATTGATAACTCAGTTTCTGCATACATACAGTATTACACAATTTATAAGTAGATCAACAATTATATTAATGATTCAAACTCATGAGCATTTACATAAAACTACTCTAGGTTTTGATGCATTTTGTGCAAAATACTTTAGTAAATAAAAGCATAAAGGAGCTCAACTACTTGAATTCATGAGAATCAGCTTTCTCAAAAAGCATATATGTCATCCCATGGAATACTTAATATGTCAAACTCAGGAAAACCATTAACTAAGTGACATAAGAAATGCTTTGAAACAAAAGTTGTTGATAAAAATGGTAGGTTAAAATATTTTTTAAACAAGCAAGCAGTTGTGAACAATTAGGAAAAAAAAAACATTAGCAATTGGACTTAGGAACCAGAGAGTATATGCATATTGGGAATTTTAAGAAAAGATCCCTATGTTCTCCTTCACAATTAGAACTACATTCTAGTAGAGTAATTCTGAGTTGCTACAATGTCTTCTCTGCAAGTATAAACCATTGTTTCAAAGTTTAAGAAACAAGATGGTATAATAGTTCACATAAAAGGGTTTTAAAATAAGATTCACTCAAAATAAAGTGAAATCCCACCAAATTACAAAGAAATTCTATCAAAATGTTGACCAAAGAAGTCAAATCACCATTCCCCTTCACTGATTGGCTCAGAGCACATGTGTCACCTACAAGGAAGGAGTGAGAGAGGGTTAGAGTCCCCACTGTCTCCCAGCTTGCAGCAGGAAGGTGGACAAAAGCCCTTCAGCCTCCTTGGGGTTTTGCTTCCTCATATACAGAATTGAGTGGGATGGACTAGATGACTTTTTAGAGACCTTTCAACTAAAAGACTCAAAATCAGCTTGAGATCACATCTTTTAGCACACATTTAAGGTGGCAAAAGAAATGGATTAAAACACCGGTGGATGAAGTATTTCTTACCTTTTGGTACCATCACTCAGAACTATCCTGCATTATAGTTCAAGGAAATCTTTGCCTGGTACTGTTAAAGGGTACACAAATGAGGCATCTGGAAATGAAATTTTTGATGAAAGTGTAAAAAGGCTATGCCAGATTTGGATGGAAAATAATGCACCCCTATGTTACTACCAGCAGTCAGGATTTCCTGCCTCTGAATTTTCAGTTACCCATCTGGTCGGGAAAAATGCAGAGGGAGATACACATTCAAGCCATTCACTAAAGATCCAATCTGTTTCCTGAATGGATTAATAGCTGCCCAGCAAAGCAACTTTAATGAAACTGGTTCTAACAGAAAAGATGCAAGAGAGTTAAGTACAGGGAAGGATTTTTTTCTTTATAGTAAAGAAAAATGATCCAAAGAGAGAGATTTTCTGTCCCCTACAGAGAATACAAATGTCACTTCTTCTGGAATCTAACACTGGCTTCATTTTCAAAATGCATCACGTTATTTTCATCACAAGGCAGCCACACATTAAGTATGTGACAGTCACATGATTTCTTCAGTAAGCCCTAAGGCTTCTGCTAGCATTCCTGGAGCGTATAGCCAGAGGAGTCCTGAGGTTTCAAGTATTAAAGCTTTCCCCACAGCCACAAGTGTCTTTGATGTTTGGGTTATTGAACACAAACTCACTGGCTAATTTGTCTTCAACATAGTCCATTTCTGTCCCTAAAAGCATTAGCTGTGCTTTCTTTTCAATGAACACTCTGAGTCCATCTTGAACAACTTCATCAGAATGCCCTTCTGTCTTTGTGTATATTCTGGAGTATAAGAAAGGCCATTACAGCTCCTGGTTCACGCCTACGTGGTCAGGCTTATCTTTAAGAAATTGTTTTATCTTGTTTACTGCTGAGAGTTTCAGGGTGAGGGCAGCACGGATGGGCTGCAGCTTTCTCTTGCTCACAGCACAGACAATGGCCCAAACTAAGGAAACTGACATCTTTGTCGTCCTGGTGCCCTCGTGCCCAGGCTGGAGCTCACAAACCGCAATCTCTCTCCATGGACAGGGCAGGTGCTTTTCTGCTGGGATTTTGATTGGTATTGCATTAAATCTATAGCTTAATTTGGGGAGAATTGACATCTGTATTATAGTGAGTCTTCCAATACATGAATATGGTATGTGTTCCCATTTATTTAAGTCATATTTGATTTCCTTCATCAGCATTTTGTAGTTTTCTACATATAGAGCCCATACATGTTTTATTAGATTTATACCTAAGTATTTCATTTTTGTTGGAGTTCTTATAGAATGGTACTGTTTAAAAAATTCAATGTCCAATGATGCATTGCTAGTATATAGAGATAAAATTTTTATTTGTTGATGTCATACTTTGTAGCCTTGCTAAATTCCCTTATTACTTCCAGGAAGTTTTTGTTCGTTCCATTTCGCTTTTTTAAAATTTTATGTGATTTTTTACTTAGATAATCATGTCATCTATAAATAGAAAGGGGTTTTATTTCTTCCTTTCCAAGATATATGTCTTTTATTATTTTTTTCTTGCGTTATTGCACTGGCTAAGGCTTCCAGTACATTGTTGAATAGCAGTGGTGAAAGTGGCCATCCTTCCCTGTTCTCAATCTTAGGGAGAAAGCATTTAGTCTTTTGCCATGTTAGCTGTTGGTTTTTTGTAAATGGCATTCATCAGATTGAGGAAATTCCCTTCTGTTCCTAATTTGCTGAGAAGGGTTTTATGAAATTTTTTATTTTTATTATGAATGGATGTTGAATTTTGTCAAATGCTTTCTCTGTACCAATTAATATGATCATATGGGATTTTTTTCTTTAAATCATTAATATGGTGAATTACATTGATTGTTTTCAAATATTAACCTAAACTTTTATTCCTAGGATAAACTACCTGATCATGGCTAGCCTCAATTTGCTAGTATTTTGCCATGAATTTTTGTGCCTGTGCTCATGAGGAATATTAATCTGTAATTTTCTTTTTTCAACTGTCTTTGTCTGGTTTGGGGAAGGAAGAGGAAAAGGGCATTCTTGGAATAAACAGATAGGGTCAAAGAATCATTTCATTTAATATTAAAAGATATATGACCTCATTTTGTATCCCAAGCTGATAAAGCAAAGAATGTTATTAATAGTTATAAGGAATAGCCTTTTTGTCTACAATGTCTTCTCACTGTAATCCAAAACGATAACACAGACACACAATCATGTTACTCCTTGCTTAAAAACAGTAGCAGCTTCCCATCATGCTTGGGATAAAAACCAAATGTCATTGCAGTTTTGGATATCAAAGAGCGTGTTAAAGGAAAACAATATAATCTCCATTGATAACCCTATTCTATGACATAGACATTGACTCTTTCTCCTATTGTGTAAAGTGCAATGTAAATGCAGCTTTAAGTCTTCCCTGCCAATTCCAGCAGCCCTAACCTCCTCCTACAAAGATTTCTGTCCCTTATACACATTGGGAGCCCTTCACAATTCGCCCCCATCCTTCCTTCCTGTTTCATCCTTTGCTTCATCCTCACATTTGCTCAAGCACCCTTCTCAAGCACGCTGTCATCATCAAAATGGAAAAGTAAAATTCTCTCAGGACTTGAGAACCCCAAATACCAAGGCATTTGATGACCCCTCTAATGTTTGTGGAAGAATCAGATACATGAAAGCTGCCTTGTTGATGTCAGGGACCTCAGCCATTGTATGTAAAAATATGTTCCTATCCTGGCTTTAGGTATTATTTAATTGGATTCACATGGCTGTGTTGTTTATTATAGGGTTTTAAAAATAATATTCATTTAACAAAATATGCCAATACTCTCTTTCAAATATTTCAAATCGTGTGGTCAAATCATTTATAACTATTTTTCTAATATGACAAGTATTCAGCTCAAGGAGACTATTTCTTTGGACAATGGATACTTCTGTGATGCAAAGTGTACTTCCTACAGAAGGGGACACTGATTTTTGGTCAGATCTACTTCTCTTCCTTTCCCTCCAATTGAAGTTCATGGCTTCTGTAACTACTTCTGTGTTTCAATTTACTTGTGGGTCATATAAGTAGCTTCACTAGGTTTTTATTTTACACATTATGGTAGCATTGACTTCACAGCAAAAATTCTCCTATTTAAGAGTACTTTTGAAAAGGGCACTGAACTCTTTTTCTAGCCACTAAACACATGATTTGTTGGCTGGCAGGCCTGAAGAACAATTCCTGAGGGCCACCCTTCACCATTCTTTTGTATCAAAGGAAACTATAAACAAATGATATCTTATGAGCTGTCTGGGCTCAAATTAATCATTCTCCTGACTTTGAATAGAATTTTAAACTGCACTTGCTTTATGACAATATTTGTCCTGCCCTTAACTGCGTCATGTGTGTTACTATTATAGTCACTGAGGAGCCCAGAACCTAATTTGCTTAATTAGTCTTGATTCATAATAGCTGTGTTCCCTGCCCCCCACCATATTTCTCTCTGTTTGATTCAGAGATTAGTATTGATTGGTCTTTGGACTTTTCTGTTACAAGGATACACCTTAATGCCTTAACCAGTCTCAAAATCTGGAGCACATAGTTAGATAGATAGATAGATGTGTATACACACACACACTTGTTTTTTAAATTAAGAAAGTGAAAGATCTGCTTTAGCTGCCAAAAACCCAGAAGGAAAAACTAAGTGAAAGATAATGGGAGCAGATTAACAACTGACATATCATGACTCTGATTGTCTGTTTAGTTTGTTTTTGAGAAAAAACAAAGGCTATTTCTGATTCACATTTTGTCACCTTCAGCATTTCCTTTGAGCTCTGCCCACATTTACATTATGGATGAAGGTACTCCACCAGCTCCTCGGTAAAGCTGGTGAGTGATTTATAAAACAGTAACAATAATAGTTGTAACATGCTAGTGTTGTGAGAATTAAATATAATCGTGTACATGACAGTGCTCCATGAACCGAAACTATTACACAAGTGTCAAAGGACATGACTGTCTGAAATAAGGTATCATTGCAAATCTTCTCTATATCTTGGTATCTCTTACTAGGGATATTTGATTTTGAATGTGATGCCATTAGATCTTAAAATAGTTTAACAAAAGTACATTTTTGTTAAGGAATTGGAGATAATGTTTTCCATTTCATCCAAATAATAAGTCCAACAATACATAAATTCATGGAACTTTTGTAGTAACTTTCAAGAGAATACCTATGTATTAATACCTATGGCATAATTTATCAGACTTTGCATTGATTCTTGTGAATTAAATGTAAAGTCTAGGGCGGGCGCGGTGGCTCAAGCCTGTAATCCTAACATTCTGGGAGGCCAAGATCAGAGGATGGCTTGAGGTCAGGAGTTCCAGACCAGCCTGAGCAACAGTGAGTCCCCATCTCTACCAAAAATAGCAAAAATTAGCTGGGTGTGGTGGTGTGCACTTGTAGTCCCAGCTACTTGGGAGGCTGAGTCAGGAGGATCGCTTGAGCCCAGGAGTTTGAGGTTGCAGTGAGCTATGATGACACCACTACACTTTGCCTGGGGCCGCAGAGCAAGACCCTGTCTAAAAAATAATAATAATAATGTAAAGTCCAGATTCGTGTTCTCGTGGTGGGAGTCCCTGGTGTCTCTCCTAAGGACAGGACTGATACATTTGGAGTTCTGTAGTAAGCCAGTTATTAAAACTTGTTTTATGTACAGTCATCATCATCTTTTCATGGGAAACAATCACCCTCCACCTGCAAGGCATAAATTACATGGGAGCATTTCCTTAATGATAGAGTTAAATGTTAACATAAAAAAATGTGATGTTAGTGGAGCTAGGTCTAGTTCATACTTGAAGAAACTGTGTTTCAAGATCCTCTGGTATTCTATGCTTGAGTTCTGAGACTATTCCTACCCTATATTTTTATTCTAGATCTATAGATCATAAAGTTGTCTAATCCACACTAAAATTTACATCCACGTATTTTAATTTCCATCTACTTCCTCATACACAGCTGCCTTTTAAATTTAGTAATTATAAGGCAAACACCCAAAATGGAAAATTGTTGTGCTTACTTACAGAGTTTTTATATGTGAAACACTAAATGAAGGCTAATAATAAAAGAACAAGACTCCAGTCTTAAATCTTCTGGCTTTCTCATTCTTTGTAACAAACAGTATACTGAATAGTTACTAAAAGAATATTAAGCTATGTGGGCTCTACGCTGCCTCCTTTATACACACCCACATGGCTATCTATACCTCAGAACACCTAGGATTCTAGAATTCAAGTCATCTAAATCATTAACCTTTTCTGGCTACGTTCCATTTTCTATTCAGGCCCGATTCTGTGGTTGGCCACTAAGTGAAGCCCTTATTAATACCCTAGGTTCTGTCTCCCTTACTTTGCACACAGTAGTGCCAATCCATACCCCTTCATTATGGCTACCAGGACTCCAGGGCTGGGCCAGGATACATGGTGCCTGGCGGTGAGGTGATATGATATGCTGCCATTTGCGAACACTAGCATCTTTGTGGTATCCCCACTGACTGGTTCTTGGGGGCACAGGCCCCCTGCAGTGCCCAGGCCCCGTGTATGGTTTAGTTTCTGCATCCTTGCCTGTGGGCTGTAGAGTGTCACTGATGAAAGTCATGGGGGCCACATTGACATGGCCCAATACAAAGTCATGTCATCTAATTTCACCTGGGTCTTCATTGTTCCTGCCAAGCAACCTTGTGCTTATCCCCTGTCCTGGCATTTCTCCCCTAAAAAAGGACTCACTTGACTTGAATCCTCCCTACTGGCTTCAAGTCTGCGTGTTGGTGGCGGGGGGTTGGGGAAGGTACACTTTCCCCACTCCTATTCTTTCTACATGTCAGGACTTGCCATTAGTGTAATGCTTCTGGCCTCACTCCAGCCCGATTATTTATTCTTGAGGAGGACTGGTTTTCTGGTTGCAGTTTGGGGAGGAGGACACCAGCATGCTTGTCTCTCTCTCTCTGTCTCTCTGTCTCTCTCTCTGTCTCGGTCATCTGGTAAGCGTAGCGGGCGAGCTGACTGTACCTATGGGAAGGAAGGCCTGCAGTGGCTACCGCTGCCTGGGACTGAAGTGGATATTCCTAATTCTGGGTGTGTATTTGGCAAGAACTGAGCCACACCCTCCAGTACAACTTTTGTTACTAATAAAGCTAATATTTTTATCTCTATCTGCCTGATGTCTGCATCTGCATCCATCTCTGAATTGGCTCTCCAAGTCAGGTGAGGAGCAAGTGTGTCATTTACTGGGCACATTAAAACTCCAACATTTAATCCTATCCCTCTCCCACCATCCAAGCAACCTTGACTCCTACTGATTTATAAGATGAAAGCCTTCGGATGGGATCTGCCCCAGTCGTCTTCCCCATCACTGCATGTTTCTCGTTCTATGACCTTCTCTGCACCCGAGGAATCCTCCACCTCCTTCCTAAGCCTGATCTTTTTTTCAGTTGCTCTTCTAGTTTCTATCTTCTCTCCTTCTTGCTGGGGTCTCTATTACCAGCATCTTGCCTTCCTGGTCAGGTCACGTGGGAAGACGATGTCAAATAAGAAGATCTCAAAGCCATGAATTGCTGATTTCTCATCAAACCTACAGGAAATCCAAGACCACAAATCTGACAAGAAACCATTCAGCCCAGAAGGTATGGGAGGAATCAGAATCTGCTATTATAGATTTGGCTTGTCTAAGACCCGTAGCTTCTTAAGTACAAGGCCAACTGCATTTAAAGCATGTAAGTTATGAGTTATGTCTGGCATATTTTGAAATATCAGACATAGGTAAAACTTATGTAAATGGAAGTAGAAGATTTAAAAAAGCAAAGAGGAGGCAATGTATACCATATAATCCAAGAACCTATACTAATATACTTTTATAATTAAAAATCACATTTGTTGCTGAGCTTCCTTGAATCCATGGGAAAAAAGGAAAACACACTGGGTGACATAATTCTCACTGTTTGAGAAAAGGAAGTTGAATCTGACAAAATTTTGTCAGTAAAGATTCTTTCCAACCCAATTGCTCCTGAACCTGTGAAGCTGTGATAATGGATGCCAAACCACAAAAAGAATGATGTGTTCAGTAGTGGATTTGCAGAAGACACCGGGATGGCCTTGAAGCTCCAAATGATAAGGATTTATGTTACTAGCTATTCTCTTGGTAGGATAAGAATAGAATATTTAGGTTGGCTAGTTCTACTTTGCATGTGCTGGCAAAAGTTATCTATAAAACATTCTCATCCCACTAGCCCCCTTGGCCCTCAGATACTGCCCCTTCAAGCAGGGACAATGTCAACACCCACACTTGTCATTTTTTCCTCTAATTATGGGTGGGCAATCCTTTGCTTCTTGAGTCTGCTCCTAGTTCCTAATAGTAAAAGCAATGCTTTGAACCCAGATGGAGTATAGTTGATTTCCTCATTGATGTTATAGGAGGGAACTCATTGGAGATAGGAGAGAAATTTGTATTCAAATCAAGAAACCAATTTTTAAGTCATTCATTCATTCAAAAGTCTCACTCCTGCTATGTGGAGATATGCAGACACTGAGAATGTCATGGTGGACAAAACCCAGACATGGCTCTGCCTTCATGGAGCTTAGGGTCTGAGGGTCCTGACCTAGTCTGTGGTGAAAGGTGGTCAGGGAAGTTTTCCATAATGAAATGGCATTTGAGCAGAGAGCCAAAGGATGAACAGGGAAGGAGGGTGAGGTGCACCAGGCAGGGGCAACAGCACGTGCAAAGCCCTGTGGCAGGGAGGAAGTGGTGCTTCGAGGAAATGGAAGAAGGCCAAGAAATGGAGTGTGAGGTCTGGGAGAGAGAATGGCCCAGGACAAGGCTGGACCTTGAAGGTCTGAGAGCAGTGGGGGCCACTGAGGGGCTTTTAAGGAGAGCTGGTGGGGCAAGCGTGCAGGACCCCGTTAGAGTCAACAGAGTGCAGCATGGACCGGAAGAGCAGAAACCAACATGGAGAGCTCAGCATGGGGCAGCTGCAGGAATGGGGAGGGCTTGTACTTGCTGACTGGTGGAGACGGAAAGAAGTGGGCGGGCTGGGATTTCTTCACAAGGGGGAGTAAACAGAACTTGATCTTTAGTGAAGAAGAAAGAGGTTCCACAGTGATTTGCCAGTTTCAGTTTTTTGGAGTGAGCTGAGCTGTCTGCACAGAAGCATTGAACGCACCCTGCACGGAGGAGCATGACTAGTGTGTCAACGTCCTGTGTGCACACATTTGTAAGACTGAGTCACGAGAGTTGCTGGCTCAGGTCTGGAAAGCTACCCAGGCCACAGGGAGGCAAAGAAGGGACCAATGCCCTCCTACTCAGACCCTACATTCTTGGTGCTGGGGAAGGGCAGGAAAATCATCAGATGGCAAATGGTGATGCAGAAAATAAAACTAAATCAATATATAAAGAAGACTGAAGAAATGGCAGAAATGTCTGAGTACTCAAACGTTTGATTTTAGAAGTACTCACAGGTGCTCCCAGTTAGGTACAAATAACTACTGTCCTTTCCATCCTCCCACCTGTCCCTTGCTCCCCAGCTGGCCTGGTTATGAGGGAAGGAAAGTGCCTTGTCCCGGAACGTCCTTCTCTTTCTGCCTTGGGCATTCACCTGTGAGTCAGCCTAGCCTAGCCGGGGCCAATAAAGGGAAACAGAGGGGCAGGAATGTGCTTCCATCGTTCTTGGGCTGTTAGCCAAGGGAAACAGGAAGTAGCATGTTTTTACTGCCCTGCACACTTTCATTCCTATTACGTGTGCACAAAGCCCCCAGAGAAAAATGCAATTTGGTAGTGACCTGATAACCACATTCTTGGAGTCTTGGTCCAAGAATGGCAAAAATCCAAAGAATGCTGGGGAAGGCAGAGGGAAACCAAACACAATTTCCATTGTAAATGACTGGCTATGATTAAATTCAAGTTAATATCTAACTATAATAAAAAGTGGAAATTTTAGATTATCTACATGAGGCACTTTATCTCTCTCATGAAGAAATAATTTTTATGTCTTGAAAGTGTAGCAATTGCTGTTAAGATGTCAAGAAGTATTTCAACGTTTTATTTAAAATGTACTTTAGTAAGGACAAAAGGTAGTGCAGGTGATCCTTGAGTTTGGCTGGTTGGATTTGGTTGGATTACAAGGTGACTGGGTCTAGGCCGGGAGAGGGGCCAGGGACCTGCAGCTGCCAGGGGCATCTCCTCTCCTGTGGGCTGGGGCAGGATCACTGGCCTGGAGATTCACAGGTGTATCTGTGAATTCTGCTGTCATTGTGTGAGCCCTTGATTGGGAATTGTTGGCTGAAATATCTTTTTGAAGTTCTACATTGTTTTTATGTTTCTCAATGTACACATGTACCTGTATCAGGAAACTTGAGTTCTGAGAACTCAAGGATGGAAAGAGGGCTAGAATCCCTGCAGGCATGTCTCCTTCTCTGTGATCATCCTTCTATCGCATTGTTAGTTATACCCTTTGGAACCACATATTACATTAATCATCAAGATCTTTAACAAGTTTAAATACTTTTGGTAAGTGATAGAGGTTCTCGAAAATTATATGATAAAAAATACAGATAGTGAAGGTTTATTGCTCCTGTCAACCTTTTGCCAGTTACTCTTTCCCAGCCTAAGGTACAGCAATACTATAAGGTTTGGAAAATGTCACCCTTTCTGTGCCTCTGGGCCCCGCCTTCATTTATGCACTCCTGTATTCATTCATTCTTCATTTATTAAGCATTGCCATGTGGATTATGCTGATTTTGTTGGGAACTGAGGGTGCAAAAGCATCTGAAAGACAGAGCCTGCCCTAGTTTAGGGGCTTCCACCCTCCTGGGGGATAGACACCCCATTCCCTGCCCTACCCTCCCTGTTCCCTCTCTCCGGGAGCCCCCAGGAGGGAGCCTTTCCCTCTGCCCTGCTCCGGGCAATCCCTAAGGAAAGACCATGCTTGGCAAAGGGGACTACACGTACAAAAGCGGGGAGAAAGGTGGCTCTCTGCAGCTTCCACTAATGCAGGACACTGGGGTAAACGCCCCCAATTTGGGGGGCGGTGTGGGTGGGCAAGAACTGTCAGATATTTTGGGGAGCTGGAGTATTTGCAATGAATGCTGTCATTCACTGCTATGTAAATATACGATCATCACCTAGAAACATTCTCACTGTTCTGGGGCAAACGCGTTAAAACCCAAGGTTTAAATCAACACGAGAACTCAGAGTGAACGTTTAAAGGCGCGTTGGCATCCCCGGTGGAGTGGGGCGCCCGAGTCCGCAGACCCGTGGCCCGCGGGCCGGCCGTGGGGACGCGCCGGGCGCACCTCTCGCTGGTGACGCGGATGCGCTCGTCGCTGGACGACTGCTGCTCGTCCTCCTTCTCTCGGAAGTGCTCCTGCACGCACTGCTCCTCGAACTCGTGCAGCCTCTTCAGCTCCTCGTCGCTAAGGAACAGCTCTGTGCAGAGGGAGAAGCGTTGGCCGCGTGAAAACCAAGCGAGATCCGTGGAGGATCAATTTAGTCGTGTCACTGCGAATTTCACAGCCCGACTCTAATTAAACTCCCTTCTCCACCGCTCGTGGGCAGTTCTCTGACTACTCCAATCGGTTATTATCCAAAAAGAAGTCGTCATAAGCAGCAGTGGCCTTTCTGCTGGAGCCAAACGGCCCGCTTTTTAACACAAAAACCAAAATTACATCTCCTGGGAAATCAAAGCCAGTTCATGTATTCTGGAAAAACCTCTTGCATGTATTTTATTAACAGAGCCAAGCATATAGCATGATTTTCTCAGCCTCTTTAGACGCAAAAAATTAAAACATTTTGAAAGAAACATTGAGTTTATATAGGAATTTATATCTAAGACTTATTTTTGAAAATGCTTTTTAACTTCTGATCCCCAATGAACTGACTTTCAGTAATACTATTTACTAATAAATTAACAAAACTGGAATAAAATGGACACAAAATGAGAAGCGTTCCAAAAAGAACAGCTGGTCTAGAGTGTTGTGCTTTTCACACATGTAAATAGTTTAGTGAGATTTCTACGATGATGTCCAATGGGAACATGATTTTGAAATTAGCCCAGGATAGAAAGGGAGAGTCCTGCACGTACTCAGTCCACGATCCCGCTCCTCTTGGTCTCCTTCTCTTTTTTTCCTACAGCGACCGCTGAGACGCATCATGATTATATAGATGTGGCTCAGAATGATCATCGGTGGGGGCAGGACTGGCCTGTCGTGGAATGTCATAATCAGCTGATAGCGCTGGAACTTCCACACCTGGTTGGATATTGACTTGACTTCAAAGAAGGTATTGCTTTAAAAAGAAGACAGTGTTACAGTTAGTCATGTCACCTTTTATTGTGATTTCCTAGAACCATCAGAGTTATTCACATTGAAGAGAAAATACACAACAAAATGGCCTATTAGTGCCGGTTCGTATGGATTCCCTGCCCACTATCTGTCAGTGTGGATTACCTATGCTCAAGGACATTGTACTCATAAATAATTAAGAATTAAGTATATTAACTTGCTGTCTACTGCTTTCTTGAAAAACCATACCCTAGCCTACTGATTCATATACTCAGGAAATTTAATTTCCTTCATTTAAAGGTACGAGCCATTCAACTAAGCATTTTGAAGTGTTTAAACTTTCAATTCAGTCAAACAACAAGATGACTTTTTTGTTTTGGTAACTGGATTGATTAATTATTGAACTTATTTGATTGAAGACAAATCAGTTTGAATGTGGGGTAGGTACAATCTTTTATTTTAACTTCCAACAGGAGGCAGTAAGCGAATGGTTGCTTTGTCTACTACCAACATTGGGACCTTCAGAAAGCCAGTTACCTTCCCTGAACTGAGTTTTCTCATCTCGAGCCAGGAGTTTGAACCAGGTTCTCTCCAAGGCCCTGTTCAGTTCTAAGATTTTATATTTCTGTGAAGGATTTTTCTTTCATATTTTTCATCTTAGAAGCTAAAAATCATTTTTTCCAACATTTATTAAGCATGATCAACATATTTGACAATCATGTCAAATGGGAAAGTTTTATAAGAAATGTGATTTAATAATTTAAGCCATATTTTTCCTAGGCCATTTAATCTTCCATTCTGTAAATGATAAGAAAAACATATAATATCACAGTAATTGTAACAGCTTATGAAATTACTATTGCCTTCTGCGCCTCTGCTAATGAATGAAAAGCACGACTTGATCAAATCTTCTGACGCCAGGAGACTTTCATCTAAAAAAAATATTTTCATTAAATTAAAATGCACACTGAAGTGTTGAAATACTAACCAAGATTCAATTTAAATGTATTTAAGTGTCAACTCTTGATTTATGACTACATTACAACTGATTAAAGTTGAACAAAAGGACTGCAAAAATGCTATCTATTTAAAAGCCCTCATGAAATGCTCTGCAAATATATGGTCTCATGAGAGATTTCCAAGATTAAACTGAAAATCTACAAAGCAATAAATAATAAACACACGGTCCTCAGCCATGACACGTACTTGAAAACAGCGATCAGCAGGTTCACCAGGAGGATGTTGGCGACCAGTAGGTAGCAGGCCATGAGGGCAGGCGTGAGCCACGCGCCCGGGATGCAGGGAGGAAGCCGCTTGCCCTCTTCGTCATACAGGTTTTCACCACATGGAGCTGAAAGAAAAGTTTGTGGTTTTGTACTTGCTTTTTAATGTAATGAAAAGAATAAACATCTGTTACATACGTTATCAAATGACCTATTTCTTTTTTAATATGATTTTTTCGTATTTCATAAGCAGTAAATTTCCATGTGCAAAAATATCAACTCATACAAAGAAGAGACTCCTTTCTGCACTCAAAGATAGTCATTCTTAGTTTGTCATATTTGTAAAGATTTTTCCATTTCTTTATTAAGTTTTTGATACACAGTTCTTGATTTTTAAGCAGACAAATCAATCTTTATGTTTTCTTTCTTTATTGTTGTTAATATCTGTTTGGAAGTTATTGCATCTTCTAGTTATTTAACATTAGCTTATGTTTGTCTTCTGGTTGTTTTCTTGGTTTCATTTGTACTTTAAATTTGAAAATAATTTTGTTACGTGGTATGGGAAAGAGGTCCCCTCTACTTGCAAAACTGGTTAATCATCTGTTCTGGTGCTATGTTTGGAAAATAATCTTTTCTCTCTCTGCTTATTTGAAATGTCACTTTTATCATAGAGGACCTAATCCCCCCCAAAAAAGACAGGATAATCCCAATATTGAATTTATACTCTGCTTACTTTTTACTTACAATTTAACAAGTATTGGCAACCAGAAAACAAGAAAAATATTTGGAAACGATATAAGACTATTAGTAATCGGCTAAGGAAAAGGTAATTAATAAACACATTTCATGGAACAGAATCAGCAATTTCATATAAACTTACGATTAATTTCCATGGCATAGACTATGCGGTGATTGGAGAGCAGGATTATTATTATTATTTTTTTTGGTTTTGATGGGAGGAGAGGAAAGAAAAAATGACAGTTGAGAGAAAAGTAAAACAAATGCTGTAACAACACAAGAAATGTTTTGCTTTGAAGAAATGCAAAGATTTCAAGCTTGGGTCTTACAGAGTCATGCTTAGAAACAGTGATCTATTTAGAAGAATTGTATACATTATTAATTCTAGAAAACATATTTCACAAATATTTATTTTCCCATATGTCATAAGTAACAGTAGAAGCTCAGTAGTTTAAAATACTGTGAAAAAGACATGATGTTACTGGCAGATGATCATTTTAACTCACAGGTTAACCCATCAAGCATTCCTTCTATTCCAAAACAAACACCTCACAAACACATATAGATACAAAATTATTATGTTACAGTCAGATGAGAATTGAAAACCTACATTTAATGGTGTTACTGAAAATAGCATAGCCACAAGTTCACTTCTTCATCATCTCTCATTACCCAAATTAATTAAAAATAACCAATAACAAAAATATTACAGCTTATGTCTGGAGTTCAGGTACTTTGAACATGTATGCATGTTTACTTAACTAATATGCTTTTTCAAACCAAATTAATTTTTTTTTTTGAGACAGAGTCTTGCTCTGTTGCCTGAGCTAGAGTGCCGTGGCATCATCATAGCTCACTGCAACCTTAAACTCCTGGGCTCAAGCGATCCTCCTTAGCCTCCTGAGTGGCTGGGACCACAGGTGCACACTGCCACACCTGGCTAATATTTCTATTTTTTGTAGAGATGGGATCTCGTTCTTGCTCAGGCTGTTCTCAAACTCCTGACCTCAAGTGATCCTCCCTCCTTGGCCGCTCAAAGTGCTAGGATTACAAGCGTGAGCCACCGTGCTTGGCCAGATATTTATGGTCTGGTTTACCAACCTACAAACACATCTAATAGTTGATTTTGTGATAATTGTAATAATGATATGTTCAGAATCATGTCATAAAAGCTATTATAGAAAGAAGGTACTGTGTGAGCTTGTTATTAGTCTAACCTAGAGGTGGAAGACTGACAACTCTGTGTTTCATATGAGGGGAGGATGCTCAAAACCTTCTGTTCCCAAATAACAGAACTCTGGAAGCAGGAGACATGCTATTACACCTGATGCTTTGTGATAAAGTACAACATGCAAATGAAAATTTTGGTACTGACATGAACATGGGACTGAAGCGCCTTGTTCACCAGTGGAACATTAACTGACTTGGGGAAATAGGTACAAGGAAATTTGAGCTGTGCTTTCCTACAACACAGCCCAGCCTGTTGAGGAGCTGGGGCCTACCTTCCCCAGTAATCCGTGCAGGACTGCAGTCACTTCCTCTGCCAATGTCCAGATTATTGTTGACAATAAAAAATAGCACTCCAGTAGTGAAGAGGGGATGAGGAGTTATGTGGAAAATGGGCTTTGATGGCTTGAAGAAGAAGAGGGTGTGATGTACCAGTTACCCTGCCGTGCTGGCTAGTTCGTTCTACTGGAATAACACTACCAGCTTTATCCTGGGGTGGAAAGATATTGGGGTTGAGGAAGAGCTAGGACATTGGCATTGGAACTACATTCATGTGATAGGACATCCATTGGGTCCAGCTCAAGGGAAGTGAGAGTCTTTCAGAAGTCTAGGGAAGGGTTTTTAGACTAAATGAAATGACTGATGTCTGAAAATCTACATCCCATGATCTATACTTATTTCTTCATGAAATAATTTGATGCCTGTGGCAGAATGAAAAATACTTTGTTTCCAAATTAATCCATGATCTTCCGTTAATTTGGAGCTGATCATCTGCCTCAGAAGCAGGGAAGAGAATCTTACTATGAATTCTATTCTTACGGTCTATCTGGTCTGCAAACACCTCTCCGTAGATCATCCAGTAGGGCATGTAGAAGATGTTTCGGGCCAGTTTCCATGAAGGCTTCTCCTCTGGGTGCAAAATGGCTTGACGGGCTACTCCGAAACTCATGAGAACAACCAGCATGATGACCACAAAATACAGCATGTCGATCATCTGAGTGGGGAGAACGTGTGTCTCTTACCATCTTAACTCATGGGCCGAGTTCATCCTTGTTCATTATACTGCTCTTTCCAAGGACTTCATGAGTGCCTAACTGGGATAAAGAAAGCCCCTTTCCCTTTCCTTTCCATCCATGGGCTGCTAGTCTTTTCTACTCTGTGCAATTCCTTATGGCTAGAAAGTCTTTCTAGAACATCGCTATCCTTATTTGCTCTCAGTCCTTCTTACTTCTCCTCTGTTTTCCCCGTGAACACATGTTCCTCTAGTAACTACAGCTGCCAATGGAGAAAGGGAAGAATGATGGGAAAAGATGGGACTTTGTAAGGGAAATTAAGGAGTGAGAGAAGGAGATACCTAAGGAGGTAAAAGGATAATGAATTGAGAGTATACACCAGTATTTATTCATTCATTACACGAATGCTGAGTGGTTTCTCTGGTTACTGTGGATACTAAACTGGTACCATTCCTAATTTTGAACATCTCTGAAGATGAGGGTCCTTGCTGGAATTAACTAAACCATAAACCCCTTGGCTCAAAGCCACTTGCCCTATAAAGAGTTATTCCTAAACTTAGGAGGCTTCCTTTCTTCTGGGACCAGTCCTAGGAAGGGCTGTGTTAGGTAATGTAAGCATTACCTACTATTTCATTTTTAGTTTCATTTTCTATAGCCTGTTCTGGAGTAAATATCACCATTGATTTGGCTTGGCCAATCACATGAACTGCCTGTGTCCACACCAGGCCAGAGCACATGAGCTGAAGATTGTCTGGAGGAAAGGTGGGAGAATGGCCCTGGGCCCCCTTTTTCTCTAGTTTCTACCATGTGCTGGAGGTTATCAATTGGATTTTTGCCATGTAAAAATTATGAAGTGGATGTAACCTCATAAAACAACAAATCCAGGTCCCTGTACTAAAGAATGCCAAAAATATATTTCTAGCCATCAAGATGTAGAGTATATATTTTGAGGTATCTATTTTGCTCCTGAATTCCTATTGCATCAAAACTTGATCTTCTCTTATGTGTTGGGAAAGAGCTTTTATAAGAAAGCTCTTATAAAAGACGAGGATGTTTTCTTTTATCTTACTGTCCATATATACTCATTAATGACAAATCAGAAGGAATAAAAAGTGAAAGTAATTTGTCATCCTACATTTGAAATATGGTATAGAAGAAGGTATGGAAGAAGGAAAATAGTATGTATTGAATGCCTAGTATATAATGAGATATATACACACACAGTATATGTATATACAGTATGTATATATACACAGTAGGCCCTCAACTTGTGTTTTTCTATTGGATTTTATTAAGTTATCAACATGTAGAACTGTGTATATTAAAGCGAAGAACACAGCCTATAAAAAACCAACTGCTAAGGAAAGACCAAATGAAATCTAAGGAAGCTACACCCAAGGCCTGGTCTCATGTCCTAACCATAGCCAAAGTATCTGTGGTTGGTCATGGGGTGTAATTACTAACCATCTTGCCAATCATCATGACATAGGGTCCCAGATACTTGTTGACACCAAAGATGTCCAGGACACGGATGTACCAGAAGATAATATCCACACAGTAGATCACTCGGCCGTAGCCCATGTATGGCTGGTTCTGTAGGCGAAGGATTGCTCCAATCATGAATGTGGAAATGGCCACGAGATCCGTGATGTTCCAATACTCCTGAAGCCAAACTTTTATTTTTTGGCTGAGTTTTCCTGGTTCTGACATGAGGATCTGCAAACAAACCCCAAAGAACAATAAACTGAGAATGCTATATTGGAAGTCTTGTCTTCTTAGAATCTTGGAATGATAAGACTGGTGGAACATTCCAGGGTATCTGGTGCCTTTCCTGCTGAAGCCCTCTAAACACTAATCTTCTCAGGCAGAGAGTGATATCTAGAAAGGGAAATTCCATGGAATCCTCCCTATTCTTAGATGCAGGGTTTCATAAACTCTCAGGAAATGCCTTCTAAATTATGTCCTTCTGGCTATAATTAAAGCAGCTGACTTTTGATTTCTTTTCTAATTATCTGGACACGTGCCTGTTAGTCCACATTCCAGACTCACAGAGGAGGAAAACTCTAGAGCAGGGATGAACCCCACATGGCCCCACGGAGGGGCAGTCCACCCTGTGGAGATGGCAGAATTGGGCTAGAAAATGCCAATTTGTCAAAATTCCTTGGTAACTTAGACATGAGAAGTCAGGGGCAAGTTGGCCCAGGTTTTCCCCTACTTGAGATATTATACTTTCAAGATCACTGCTGATTAAAAGGAGACTTCCACAGAATAAGATGGAAAATATTTAGCAAGCAGCAAGCAGGGTCATGCACAAAGAGATCCCAATGGGCACAGCTGTGGTGCTGCAGCAGGTCTGGGGGGCAGGGGCACTGTACTGGGTGGCACTCCTTTAGTTGTAGAGCTCCTGGGAGGTCCTGGGGATCCCAGGGAGGGGGATGGAGTGGTGACTATCTCTCAGCCGACACAGAGGGGATTCACTTGTTGAACAACCCTGGCTGATGACCATTCTCTTTCCTGTAACCGGGGTACAGGAGATGAACAGTGTCTTAGTATATGGTTGACATTCAGCAAGGTCACGATGGCACTAGAGATGGTAAGGCAGGCCACTTGGGAAATTCCAGCTGTAGCACCTGCAACGTCTGATTGAAGCCCAGCTAGAAAAGAAAGAGTAGTAGTAGAAGAAGATGGAGATGGGCTGTATTAATACAATTTTAGATTCAGTGTTCTTTTGGTTTTTCAGGCTCTTGTTAGACCAATGGCATCAAACTCCCTCTACCTGGACTAGGTTAGTAAACCTAGTTGGTGAAAAGAGTCAATAATAATTGCAATATAATAGCATTGGTTCTATATCAGTTGGAGAAAGGATGTGAAATTATGCTGTGTGCTTTTTCAGTTCAAGTTCATTTTTTGCTTGGATACAAGCTTTCTCTTTATAAGCAAATACAGTGAATGAAAACTTGTGGATGACATTGGAAAGAAAAGAGGCTGGTGCATATGTCCTCTGCTGCCTGCAGAGATTGCCTTCTTGGAGTCTCATTGTCATTTTAAGCCCTCTGTGATAATAAGAGTCATGTGTGAGATGCTGTCTATTCTTTTTCAACACAGAGTTGAAAATCTCATTCCCTCTGTTTGCAGCAGATGCTCTGGGCCTGGCCCACACTCTCTGAATCCTTTCTCTAGGTGGGTGCAGGTCCTGCTGTTAGGCTCAGACCTGCCCCATTCTGGGAGGCTGGCCCTTGGGCAATTGGAGCTGTGTCTCTGGTGGGTGCCAATGACTGACTGATGTGGAGTGTAAAACTCCGCTCCCTTAGCTCAAAGTGGGACAGACTCCACGGCGTCCAGTCCACTGAGTCTTCTGCAGGATTGGGCTGAGGACAGATTCC
This sequence comes from Lepilemur ruficaudatus, assembly GCA_963574885.1. Taxonomy (NCBI): domain Eukaryota; kingdom Metazoa; phylum Chordata; class Mammalia; order Primates; family Lepilemuridae; genus Lepilemur; species Lepilemur ruficaudatus. The sequence goes on along the minus strand of CAUYRT010079609.1, from coordinate 35,354 downwards.
TCCTCGCACTCAGCTCCTTTCCCTCCCCTGGCCGCCTCCCTACTCCTGGCTCCCTCTGAGAGCCTCCGTTTCATAAATCTCTTGCACAAAAGTCCAGGTCTGCACGTGCAAGTGCACAGTGTGGTCTAAAGTTCCAAGTTATGGGAAAAATGTCATCTCTTGTATCTCTCTGTTTATAGTTTCAGGTGCCAGGAAACTGAGCCAAAATTTGTACCGGTTACAGTAATTTGTTTATCTCAGGGAGCTGGCAGCATTAGCCGTTTCTTTTTTTCTTTTTTCTTTTTTTTTCCAAGACAGGGTCCCGGGCTGGAGTGCAGTACTGTCATCATAGATCACTGCAACCTCAAACTCCTGGACTCAAGTGATCCTCCTGCCTCAGCCTCCCGAGTAGCTGGGACAGGTGCCTGCCACCACACCTGGCCAATTTTTTTTCCTATGTTTTGTAGAGATGGGGTCTTGCTTTTGCTCAGGCTGGTCTCCAACCCCTGGCCTCAAGCAATCCTCCCACCTCAGCCTCTCAAAGTGCTAGGATTATAGGCTTCAGCCACTGTGCCTGGCCTGCTATTGCTTTTATATGTACTCAGACCTGTTTTTATTATTAAATATCATTTATTTTGCCTTGTGCTTTGATTTGAGAGTTCAAATTCGGTTGGAAGGAGAAAAATGTATACATCTTAAGTAACTGAAAGGAATAAACTTGGGATTGTGACACCTGAAAAGAAAAGTCCTAGGCATATATAATGTGCATGAAATGTTTTTGCAATAAGGAGCCATATCTGAATTTGAAGTCGGTGGTTAGTGGGGCTGGGACAGGCCTTTAGAGTAATCACCTCTCGTATTTTCTCTAACGCGAGGCTCACGATGTAGGAGATGACAACCCACTCCTGCAGAGAGGGCCAGCCGTCCATCCGCACCAGGATGACGTAGTTAAACAGCAGGAGGTAGCCCAAGTATGATATCTGGAAGAAAGAGAAGTTGCCAGCCGTGTTGGAGGGGATAACCTGTTGGAATCAAATTTGGAGACTCTATTTTCTTTCAGGTTGACACATCTTCTAAAATAAATTTCCGTTTCCAACTGGATTGACTCATTGAGAGAAAACTGTCCCTGCACATGCCCAGTGCAGATAGAGACCTTTGAGGCAGGTTGGGAGGCATTTTATACTTTGGCACCCTACAGGCACTGACATTTCATTTTCTACACGGAGATACATTTGTCGGTGCTGCCATCCTCATGGGGAAATTATGAAGTTGCAAAAATGATGATAAATAGGGAAATTTTAATAGTTTGCTGATGTGTCTTCTACATTCCTGGAAATTGGAAAATGTTACTTACTCCTCCCTGTCTTACAGATTTCCCTCTGGAACCTTCCCATGACTGATGGACAATGTGGGAAGTTAGAAGGTACCCATGGAGGAGTGGGATGAGTGGTCTGCCCAGACCCGGGAGCTGACCCCACAGCTCCCTCCATTAGCAGTGACAAGTCTAGGGTTTGCTGTGGCCACAACAGGGTCCCTATCTTTGTGTCAAGGAAAGAGGTGGAGTTGGAGGTGGGGTGGGGTGAGCATACAGGGGTGAGGTATGGGGGAGGGAGGTTGTCTGAAGTTGCTGGTCCCAGGTTCATTGGCCACGAAGCTGAGGGAATGTCAGCTCAGGGGCCCTCACTGGCACAGGCCCTGTCTGAAGTCTTGAGGGAGCGGGGCTAGCTTTTATGTATTTGTGACTTGGCAGTTTCTTTTTTTAAAGATCCTCCCCTCCCCATTGTATAGGCTTTATGAGGATACAGGTAGAATCCCTTGTATCCACTGTCTACTCCTTGCAGGAGGATTAGAGCCAGAGTTCTCAAACTTTGGGCTGTGTTATAATCCCTGGGAAGCTGTAAAATGTGCCATGTCCTCCCATGCTCCCATGAGACAGAGCATCCAGAGGGTCTGGGTGAGGCCCAAGGTTGAGAAACCTGGACTGAGGCCTCCCCTGCAGCCTCTGTGGCTGGGCTCCCCTGCAGGCTGGGCGCACACCAGGCCCTCAGAATAGGTTCTGAGCAGAACAGGTGGATGGTGGTGGCTTCCACTGCATCATCAAGCGTGGCTGCTAAAAGATTGGGCGTCCAGGCCTGTGGTTGACCCTCAAGCTTGCCCCCACCAGAGCTCTGGTCTGCCCCACCCCCACCCTCATCCATTGCGTGGTCCATAGCCCCAGACCCAGCTCTTCATGTCCATCATCTGCTCCTGCCTGGTCCCCAGTGGAACCACAGTGCCAGAGCCTGCCTGGCGTGGGCTGTGGCTTGGTGCTTAGAATTTCATGAGACGTCTTATCCCTCTGCCAGACTGACACAGTTGCCCAAGCCACAGCATGTCTGGCCACCCCTTCTGGGACCATTTCCCAGTGCAGATAGGCCACTTCCCTCCAGAGGTGGGTGCTCAGATCTGCTCTTGCTTCCTCTCCTGCTTGTGTCACCAGGGAGCTGTCTGGGTCTGGGCACCGAGGGGCCTGGAAGATGGCGTGAGGGCCAAGTGGTCAGTTTGGGGGCAACGTAGAGCGGAGAGGGCTTGATTTGCTGTTCTGTTCTAGGAGTTTATCATCTGGGCTCTGCCAAGCCCTTTCAGTAACCCCACCAGTTTAATGAAAAATGGAATCTGTGAATTTGCTCTTTATATCACTAGCCATCTCTGTCCTTTTAAAAACTCTATTTCCCTACATTTGCATTACTAAAGGCATTTTAAAAAATCCTTCATCTTAAGCAAATAGAATGTGACTATTTTGTTTTATGAAATGGTGTATTTGGGGGCTAGAATGGCCGTATTTTTACATATATGTCAATACGTAACAAGATATCTAGATCCAATTTTAGTTAAAGATCTCAATTAGTCCCAATTTTGTTTTTATAATTCATTTTAATTCAGTGAATTTTTAGTTACTTTTTTAGGCCCTTGAAATTTTTCTTGATTCCAACACATCAAAGTACTGAAAACGTGCTGGATGGCAGATGTTTGGGAGGAGGCCTTACCGTGTAAAACCAGAACTTGACGATGGGCGCGTTGTAGAATTCACAGATCCGTGTTCCGATGGGGATGCTTCTCTGCTTTTTGTGCTCATTCTCCTCATCCCCCTTTCTGGAGCCAGCATCTGCGTTTGCATCCTGGAAAACAGAGCACAGCACACGGCCGGCAGGTTGCAAAGTGGGAAATGCAAGGTACCCCGGCACACGGGCGCCTTTCAAAATAAAGAATTATAAAAATACCCTCAGTTAATGAGGTTTCTAAATCCATGGTAAGAGAAATCACAACCGTTTCGAAAATGAGAGCAAATCGATGATCCTCTTGGGATCGAGGGCTTCACTGACCATGTTTTCCTCTTCTTTTTCTTTGCCGTCTTCATTTTCCTTGGATGTTTGATATGACAAATCATCGTATGTGCGAAATTCCAGAAACAAGATGGTGGGGGGCAGAAGAATCCCCATGATCACCTGTGAATGATGAGGCATAAATCAGTTTTTTAAGCTATGGCAATTCTAGAAAAATTTCCTAGTTAAAATTTTTAAATGATAACCTTCTATATTAATCAATAATCTAGGAGTCCTGGAATATGTTTATCCCTGCTGTGATGTTTTGTGACTTGTTGTACTTGGTACAGTGGTGGAATTGTAGACAGTGAAAAATTCAAGAACACTGGCTGATTTTTTTGGTGGATCGCAAGCAGAATTATGGGTAATCCTGACTTTTTTTTTTTTTTTTTTGAGACAGCGTCTCACTCTGTTGCCCTGGCTAGAGTGCTGTGGCATCAGCCTCGCTCACAGCAACCCCAAACCTGAGTTCAAGCGATCCTCCTGCCTCCCAAGTAGCTGGGACTACAGGTATGCGCCACCATGCCCGGCTAATTTTTTTAAAATATATTTTTAGTTGTCCACCTAATTTCTTTCTTTCTCTCTCTCTCTCTTTTTTTTTTTTTTTTAGTAGAGATGGGGTCTTGCTCTTGCTCAGGCTGGTCTTGAACTCCTGAGCTCAAACGATCCGCCTGCCTCAGCTTCCCAGAGTGCTAGGATTACAGGCGTGAGCCACCGTGCCCAGCCAAGTAATCCCGACTTTAAAAAGCAAAGTTCTTACATTAAATTTCAAAGCAGGAAAATCTTTAAATTAGCCTATCGTGATATAAATAAATAAATAAAATGCAACACTACCTCTAGTGAAATAGACCAAAAGTATTTTATGTAGAAATAACTTTGATGTAAATAAGAATATGTGAACTAAGAGTCAAAAGGCTAACGTGACTCACAAAAGGACTTAATTGGGCTCAGCCCATACAACAAAAGAATGCCCAGGGCTGGTATATAGAAAACGTGTTGCCCTTTTTATAAGTGATTTTTCTACACTCTACCAATTGCTCAAGATCATTTCAAATTTTAGTTTGAATCATAACTGAACTTTATCATTTGTGTGCAGTTTTTTGTTTTTTCTGAAATTTATGATTCTCCTTCTATTTTTTTGTTAAGAATTATAAACTATTTGTGTCTCCCTAACCTGTATTCCTGACACTTTGTGGCTTTCAGTCTGTTTATTGGAGTCATTTCTGCCCTCCTTCAGTACTTTCTTCTTGGATTCCAGCAATTCCCTGGACTGATTTAATCTGACTGCCTTTTGCTCTGCTCTACAGCTTTTGTATGGGGGTTTGTGAAACTTGGGACTTGTTTCTTGCATTGCACATCACCTTTCTTTCTTGCAATTTTAATTCTTTTTTCCCCACACTGGAATATCCACTAAAGTAACCTTCTAAATGGGTATATAGTAAAGGTATAGTTTGAATCTCTGCCTGTCTTAAGTAAATATTCTCTGTTTTTAAATAGCTGACCTGGATTAAAAAATATATATATATCCAGGTTCCAAATGTTTCTCCCTCAGAACTGTGAGGGCCTCGTTCCACTGCTGCCTTCTAAGTTTCAGTATTGACGACGAAAAGTCTGATGCCAACACCATGTTCATTGTTCTGTAGGTGACCTATTTTAGTTTCTCTAAAACCTTAAGGATCTCTTTATTCTTGGTATCCTGCAAACTATTTGGGTATTATTATAATATCCAAAGTTATGTATGCTATCAGCTTAGCATATTACATAGAATTAGTTAGGCATAACATTTGTATTTCTAGAAAACAAAGTGCCTTCTACTTGCCAGATCCATGCTACACAGTAAAACATATATTCTCTTTTCTTTATTCTTATTGTGAGCCTAAAAATAGGTATAATATTGCCATTATATCTCTTTTCAAGATAACCTAATAGTTGACAGTAGTAAACAACAAGGTTAGGGTTTAATTGAAATATAGTTGTCTCCCCACAACAACCTTTCAAGCCCTTTCATGGCTTTATATTCTCTCATAAACCCCATGTCATGAAGCCATCACCAATTGAAATCACATCACATAACTTCAGAGTTATAAAGGAATCTATAGAAATAGAGTTGAGGTCCCTGCTTTAATGGCGGGTAGGTGACCCGACCAGGGTGTGTGATTAGTTACAGTGGGCTCCATTTGAAGACAATGAATGTGACAGGGGTTTGTGCGAGCCAGGCATGCTGGTCAGGTGGGGGTCTGGCATTAGATCACCCGAGTTTAGGTCCTGGTCCCATGCTCACCAGCTAAGCTCTGAGGCAAGTTAATCTCAAAGCTTCAGCTTCCTCATTTGTAAGACAAGGATTGTCACAGTAGCGTTCTTACAGAGCAGCTCAGAGGAAGAAGTAACATAACCCACAGGAAGTTCTTGATTCAGCCTGACAGTCACCAGTCTAACAGCCACATGACACATACCTTCAGGCCAGGGTTTTTCCTCATTCGCAGCCTCCCCATCCACATGTCGGTCAACAGCATCTGGCTGCAGGTGTGAGCGATAAAGTCCCGGTGCTTGGCTGCGACAGCCAGTTTGAGGCAGGTCGAGTTGCTCCAGTTTTTCAGCTCATAGGTCAGAAGTTTCATGGCGATCTGTTCATCGTGCTTATAGGACTGGTCTAACAACTCCAAAGCAAGTTGGCCAAAGTCTCTGGAGGGAAAGAGAAGGAATTGGAGTGAAGCTGCAGGCACTGCAATCTCTTTCTTAGACAGCCATGTCCACAGGGACATACAGAGCCACAGGACACAGAATCCTTGATTGCAAGGGGCTTTGAGGTCCTCTGTGAGCAAGAAGCTCAAGGGATCCATCCCCGGAGGACGGTGGCCAGGGATAGGGATGCTGTGCTCAGCATGGGGACTGATGGCTCTTGCTGCAAATGGAGTTTTAGGTTGACCCCAAATCTGCCCCCCAGGCCCTAGGGACACAGAGACAGAAGAGAAAGCCCCTTCCCTCAAGTAGTGCACAGATCAGGGAGGCAGACAGAAGAGAGCAAAGGCAAGTTCAAAACAGCACCTGTGGGGTCAGAGGCTGGGACAGTAGGGCTGCTCTTGATGATGGTAGCAAGCGAGGTGGATATTGAAAGTGGTCATGTGGGGCTTGTGGGTGTCTTGATCTGGATGCTGGTCATGCCCACGTGTTCTGTTTGTGAACAGTCATCAAGCTGTACACTTAGGATTTGTGCCTTTCTCTCTGTGTGTAATACTTAATAACACATCGATTACAAGAGAATTCCATGTTCTTTGTGCCACAACAGAAACGAGGAATAGTTGTCACAGGGCGCAGAGCAAGGGGGACCTAATTGCAGTTGGAGGAGCAGTGACAGGAGTTGGGGGGAATGGAGAAGGTGACAAGCTGAAATTTGAATGTAAAATTTATTCCCTTCGCTATATGATCTGGATTCAAATATTTGATGATAGCCATAAACATTCCCAGTTCCTCCAACTTTTTGTTAGGGAATGTGGTTAAGATATGTTCCCATAGTGATCACCCTCCTCTGTTTTTGTTTCTCTATTCTATAGAAGATTTTATTCCAGTTATGAGCTGAAGGAAGAAGGCAGAATTAAGTGTGGGAGAATGGCCTTCTCCATCCCCTGTAGGGGAATGCCATGGGCAGGACCTTCTGGCCCAGGCCCTGCAGGCTGTGGGTTGACACATCACCGCCACGTATGCACTCTAGGAAGCAAGGGACGATGGCATCTACAAACCCACAGGTGTGTGGACACATCCTCATTTTTAGAGAGCCTTGAGTTCCTATGTTTACAAATCAGCTAGTAAGTTTAGAAATCATCCATTCCAAAGTAAAAGCAGCATACTTCAGAAAAGATATTAGATATTGGCAGAGCTGCCTGGATCTGCCCCGAGTTTATGCACCTATAAAGTTGTGCTGGGATCTCCAGTTTCCAGTCTGGCATGGAAGGAACTTGGAAGTCACCAGTATGTCCTAACAAGTAAAAACCTGAAAAGGCTGAAAATTGACAACTCTTCTTAGATCTGGCAGAGAAGTGGAGTCACAGGGCAAACTGCTGTCCTCAAAATTGGAGACACAGAGAAGTGGACTCAGGGAACCATCACTTGCTGGAGCAGAAAACTTTGTTGGGACCAGCGCAGGGTGAGAAAATGTAAACTGTAATTGACAAATCTCTGGAGGCTCAGTGTGGACAAGTCTGTGAATTATAAACTCCAGGGGGACCCAGACATAGGCGGGCCCCCACACTTTTGAGACTTGTATCTCCAGGAGCTTGACCAGGTTCTCACAGTGAATAGAGGAGAAAAATCCCTCTGTGCTTCCAGCTGGGGCAGGGGAAAAGAAACCATTTTGATCTAGACCAAAGCACTCTTCCTAACAAGCCTGCCCTCAGGAAAGCCGATTTTATCAGAGCCTCAGCTGCTTGGGTTTTGCTAGAGCCTAACTGACCTGGGGGAGGCATTCTCAACTCCCCTATTAGCCGAACTGTCCCACCTAAGGGGGGAGAAAAATCTGAGAAACACTTGTGAAGTTCACAATCCAAGGCACACTAAAGTTATCCTCCTTATGGAAATTAATCTCATTGTCTATGCATTAAAATTCAATAGAAGGCAGGAAACAAAAACAATGACAGTCCAGAAACACCCCAGAGAGACAGAAGGAAAAGCACTGATGTGAAGGACAAAGTGATATACGAACAAGCTCTAACCGTCATTGTCCTTAAGTGAGAAGGGCATTGGCAACCCTCCCCTGAAAGGGACAGGTACTCAGGATGGCAGTCTCTCCTGGCCCTTAAATCCCCTCTAGACACTAACTTGGAATTGTTGTCCAAGTCCTGGGAGATGTCATCCACCAGCTCGCTCTCGGAGGACTCGTGGGCCATGGCCTTGTAGAGCTTGCAGGCCACCAGGGCCTTGGCCATGCTCTCCTCGCCGCGCTGCCACAGGAAGACCGCCATCTTCTGGCGCTTCATCAGCACGGCCCACACCATCAGCTCGTGGAAAGGGTACTGGAATCGGCTCACGGCGGGATCGTCCACATCGATGTCGATCTCTTCCTCCTTTTTCTTCTTTTTCTTTTTCTTCCCTTTGGCCGGAGGCTCATCATCCTGAGGGGAGAAGAGCTCATTTTTCATGGTCCTGCCATAAACGTGAGCAATGAAGGGTTCCAGACTACTGGAGGGAGAAAACCCTTCTCTCAGAGGTGATACAGAGACCTTTAAAGTCCGTCTTAAGTTTCCACTCCATGTATGAATTCTTCTGAAAAGATACACAGGTTTATTATGATAACTAAGCCACCTAAAACCAAATGAGCTGCAAAGGTATACTCTGAGCAACTCACACCCTGGGTGAGCAGTTTTACTCAGAAGGCTTTATCTGAGGAGATGCTGCAAAACTAAAACGAAACCCCCCCGCAAACTAAATACAGATAGCACCATGGGCGAGGTAAGGTCCACAGTTTATTTCCTCAGGGAAGTCTTCCAAGGTAGTATAATATCGACACTCGTTTGCCAGATATAACTGAACCAGAAATTAATAGGAAAAATGTAAAAGGGGATAGAGAAAAATGTTTTTTAAGTTTCCCTCCAATATTTTAAGAGAGCAAACATTCCATTTTGAATGAGCACTGTCCTTTCCCTCACATGATGCAAACAGGAGGCCAAGATTTCCCACGTCCTAAAGGAATCACGAGAACTGTTCTGAAAGCCGAGTAGGATTCTCAAGAAAGGCAGATGATGGTTGGGAGAATTGGCGTGGACGTACGTGGCTCTTAGACTATTCCAGGCTAATACTTTAGTACTCAATGGAATAACAGAAACAGATGTTTGCTCTTTTGCAAAGAGCATTCCCATCAATTATCTACTTTTATTCTTACGATGACTCTGAGAGGTTGTGAATTCCTTCCATTCCCTCAGCTGTGGACAAAGTCTGAACAACTCGCCTACATTCACGCGGTTGGAGAGGGCCGGAGCCTGGGGGCTCTGGGGGAAATCTAGCTTTGCAATTCTTATTATAAGTTGTTCATGACTGACTCAATTTTTATAATATCATGAGTTGTGATAGCATTTTAATTGAAGCTATTGTGTCTTGCCTCAGATGTAAATGTTTTTGTTCTAATTTTCTAATTTTTGTCACAGTAAAGCTACAGTAACAGTAATTAAGGAAGGTTGGTCTATATAGGTTAAAGATGGACATTATAGAAATTTAAAAATAAACATAGCTTTATTTTCAAGAACATAGAAAATAAAATAAAAATCAACTAATGGCTAATGAAATGTTATAAAACAGAAGTCCTTTTAAACCTACCTTTCGATAACATGTAATATTAAAATATTAATTGTATGCAAATTCTTTTAAAACAATCGCCAGAGAAAGAATATAAGAAACAAGGAGTTAATTTTCCTAAAATGCCTTTGCCTGCCATAAATCAATAAGCAAAAGCGAAACAACTCAATAAAATAACAAAGGATATGAATGAAAGTATAAGGAGAAATTGACACATGCATAGTCATAGTACATGTCTGTAAACACACCACATTTAGCAATGAATTTGAAAAAAAATAATAAGTATAGAAGCAAATTGAATAGCAGAATGATTAAGTATGATCTCATGGGTAAATATAAGAATTATACCCAACAAACAGAGAATTCATGTTTTTTCCAACATACCTGGATTACTAACAAAAATCAACCAGGCATAATACTCCAATTCTTTTGAGATTTTCCATTTCAACAAATTCCAAGTATCAAAAAGCATGTACTCTACATATGGTGAATTAAATTAGAAATCAATAACAGTAGTATAACAACAACAAAAGTCCGCATCTGGAAAATTTAAAATACACTTCTAAATAACTTTTGGATTAAAGAGGAAATTATAAGCTCTTAGAAATAAATGGCGATGAACATTCTACTTACCCAAACCTGTGGAATACCATAAAACAATGCTCAGAAAAATTTATACCTTTAATATATTTATTGGAACATAGGGAAGATTGAAAATGAGTGAAATTTATTTTCAAATTGAGCCAATAAAAACAATACAGTAACTCTAGGGAAAGTATATGGAAAGAATGAATAAAAGTAAAAGCAGACATTAATAAAATAGAAGCAGAAAAAATAAAGTTACTTGATAAAGCAAAAACACCAATAAAATATGTAGGCAAAAGTGGTTAAGAAAAAAAGGAGGCCAGGCAAGGTGGTTCACATCTGTAGTCCCAGCACTTAGGGAGGCTGAGGCAAGAGAATAGCTTGAAGCCAGGAGTTCAAGACCAGCCTAGGCAACATAGCAAGACCTCATTTCTACAAAATATTTTTAAAAATGATTAGCTAGGTGTGGTGGCAAACACCTATAGTCCCAGCTACTCAGGAGGCTGAGACGGAAGTATTGCTTGAGCCCAGGAGTTTGAGGCTGCAGTAAGCCATGATTGTGCCATTGCATTCTAGCCTGGGACAGAGCAAGACCCTGCTCTCTTAATTTAGAGGAAAAAAAAAAAAGAGGAGATGTACATTTTTAAAAAATTGGCACAAAAAATGGCATGCAACTAAAGATATCAAGACTGAAAAAACTGGAATACTATGTAAAAGTTTATTCCAATGAACTTGAAAGTCTAGATGAAATAAATAATTTTTGGGAAAATACTAACAAAGTTCAGTCTATAAAATATAAAGCTAGAATAGGCTCATATTTATAACAGCTATTATGAAGTGGTGGAAGACATACTCCTAAGAAGCAGGACTGGAACCGGGCTATTTCATAGATGAGTTCCCCCAGACCATCCTGGAACAGACAAACCCTACCTGACATAGAGAGTTTGAGGGAATAGGGAATCATGGACAGCTTGTAACCTTCCCAGGAACACAAGTCCAACAATATGATGAGACGATGCTAGGAGTCAGTTTGAATTGGGAACACAGAATTAGTGTCTTCTACACTGAATCCATGCAGAATTAAGGATGCTGTTTAGCTCACGAATTTATTTCAGAAGAATCTTTCCAATAGTCTTAATAGTCTGTGTTATGGCATTTCTTCCATTCGTTTAAGTGTTTTTATGTCTGATACTTTGTTATTAAGGTTTCTTGTTAAGGTTATTTCTGGTACTTTTGTCCTTTTGTGAGGGAATTGTAGCTGATTTTCCTGGGTTTTCTAGATACACGATATGTTTTGCACATAATCATTTTCTCCCCTTTTTAGGTTTTCTTTCTTTAGCATTCGTTTTTTCATGTGGTATAATTTCCAGAACATTTTTGAGGACTAGTGAGGATAATGATGATGTCTTGTTCTTGATCTTCATAGAAATGGCTTCAGGCCTTTGCTGCTCAGTCATATATGTCCCTTGCTCTAGGACATACATGTGTGTTAATCATAGCAAGAGAGTGCTTTATTTTCCTATTTATTTTGTCATTATCTTTCTAGTGAACTTTTTAATTGAAAAATTAAGGAATATGCTTTACATCTTTCCAAAGTCTTCATTAACACCTACTGAGAAATGATCATTATACTTTTTTCCTTTTTTGGCTTGATACAATGGAATATATTAAAGACAAAGATTGCATTATATATGCATTCTTGGAAGTCTTTACTTGTTTAGGATTTTAAAAATATTCTATTAAATTCCTTTTGCTATTATTTATGATTTTTAAATATATAAGTGGAATTATTCTCTAGAGTTTTCTTTTTTGGTTTAATCTTTGCTTTTGAAATGGTGGTTTTGCTAACTCTATAAAATGAATTGGGAGGATTTTACCCTTTCAAAAAATGTATCTAAAATGTATATAAAAATTTATATAATTTGACTATGACATCTAAATATATCTCAGTGAGTATTATGGTGAATTTGTTCATGGGAAACAAACTTGTTCAATTTGGTGTTAAATACAGAACTAAAAGGGCTATGCATATTGGGACTAAGATATAAAACTATTGAAAATAAATTCTACTTACTTCCATTCCCAGCAGTTTAAGAGCTTTAGGCTGCATAATGAAAGGGGAGGAAAAAAATCAATTTATTCAGATAGCTAATATTAGTAGTAGTAATGTTAGTAGTACATTAATAGTATTGTTAGTAGTAGACATACTAGTTGATTAAAAAGTACTTTCATCATTAACTAATGGCAATGTACAAGGAAAAGAAATGCTTTAATATGGAAACTCTTCTTCTGCCAGCAGATGTTGAGGAGAAAGAGCTTCAGACACACAATCTTTATTCCAGGTGGAACCAGAGAAGTTCCCTAACAAAAATCCCTACACAGAGCTCTAAGTGGGGGGTGAGCGGAGGGTGTCACCAGCGATCTGACATTTGAGCTGGGCTTTTGGTAAGAGTGGGATTTGGAAAGGCACCGATGGGGGAAAAGACGAGGCAGGCACCGTAACACAATTTGATTTTGGAGGAGGTACGTGGTCTACCATGGTGGGGTGGGGACAGCCGGCAGACAGCCTGGGATGCTATGATAGTGAGTTCGGCCACAATTCTGCAGGCAGCGAGGAGCCCTGGGAGGCTTTGAGCAGCTACTGTGCTGGCATGTCCCTTGCTTTGGAAGTTACGGCAGCTACAGTGGTGGGATGGCAGGATGGGTTGGAGAGGGCAGAGATGGTAGCCATGGAGGAAGGCTGTTGTGGACAAAGAAGGAGGGCAGATCCGATGGATGGCCTGGGCCACCAACCCGCTCAGGGGTGCCGGAGAATGCCTCTGTGTGAGGTGGAAGCCCCACACCTGAGAGCACTGTGGGAGGCAGGGCAGGTGTGCTTGGGGATGGGGAAAACTTGGCTTTGAACCAGCCAAGTTATTGAAAAGGACAGCAAGGAACCACATGTCACTCTGGAAACCACAGAACACTACACATTCAATGAGTTCTACCCTCTTTGGTCCAAACAAGTTGTTGTAAAGGGTCCGAAAACTTTTCCGAGTGTAGTTGCAGCGGTAGGCGCCTCCCATGAGGTACTCCAGCACGAGCCCTATGTCTATGAGGCTGATGTGGTAATCAGGCGGGAGGTTGCTCTGTAAGAAAAGAAGTTTTGACTCAGGTCCTGTAAGAATGCGTTCATGAACTTGCGCGCTTAGGTAACAGACCGGGGACTAAACAGTATTCAGGCTATTACCATATGATCGAGGGAGGTGATGGGTTAGGCCATGTTCCAGAAAATGGATTAAACTTTTCCAATGAGAAACGGGGTTAGGAGCGCTTGTGGCTGTAGGGTTGATGCCTGGGCATGTTCGCTGGTCTGTAGTCCGCGTGTGTGGTGTAAGGGAAGTGGGGTGCTGCAACCAGTGTGAGAGCAGGTTAGTTTTGATGAGAAGATGCCTTGATAGCTGCTTGCAGGGGAGAAGCAGCTTCAGGCGGCTGGAGACCAAGTTTCGTACAGAATAAGAAGGGCTTCATGGGAGGCATTGGTGGCACAGAATATCTTCAGGGCTGGGGCTTTTCTTATGAAAGCTCCGCGTGGTACCTTGTGACTTTCTGGGGGACACCGCTACATCTTCAGTGAGAATGCAAACACCCAAAGTATGTGGTGTGACTGGGGGTCTGTGAAGGGCAGAGTCTTGCATCGAAAGGGAAGAGAGTGTGTTGAGACAGCGCGTGGGAGGGGAGGAACAGCTGGAAGAGAGGCAACCCAAGTCAGCCATTCATATCCAGGCTGGTCCAACTTATCCGGGAGGCAGAGTTGACCAGCCATTCTTTAAGGATTTTTTCTGTGTGCCATTTGTTGCTTGGTTAATTTCATATGGCTGAAATGATGGTGTTATCCCGGGACTCATGGCACGGGGGTTACCTGTTCCAAACATTCTCCCTTTACAATCAAACTGGCCACATGGGCTAAATCCTTCATGCACGCATTACATGTTTTTCAACCCCTATTGTGATCCTTGACCGAGTTGGGGATTCCATACTCAGAGATAAGGAGATACAGCCCTGCTCTGAGGGGCTCACAGTTGGGGGGAGAGGGGTAAAGCCGTCAACAGCCCTGATGCAGCGGCACAGTGCGCCAGTGGGGGAATGAGAAAGGGCTTCCTGGAGAAGGTGATACCCAAGGTAACTGGGAACAGGTGGAGCAGAAGGAAGAGGACTGCAGATGCGAGCAAGGCGTGGACCAGGACAGACCACAGACTCCCCAGGCACCAGAGTGTCAGGCGGGATTAGTATACAGTGCAGTGGGGACATGGTGGGAAGGAGTAGCAGGCGTGGACATGGACCAGGCCCAGAGGGGTGCGTGTTTCTTGGAAAGAGCTTGAACTCTATGCTGCGGCCCATGGGGAAATTTTGGAGGATTTTAAGCAGGCGATAGTGGTTGGGGGTGGGGCGGGTGGACTGGAGGATAGAGGATGATTGTTGAAACCAGTCAGGTGAGAAATGGTTGGGCCTGAACTAGGGTGGCTGTGACTTTTGAATGTCTGCACCTCCTAACGTATCTTCCAGCTGGGTCCTGTGGGGAAGTCAGATTCCTTATTTGGCAAACAAGAGCACTGGGCTAAACGGCCTCGGAGGTCCCCGTGGGTTCCCAGATCCACTGATTCTATGTTCTGATCCATGAATGTCTATAGAAGCCACATTCTCATATTATTAGAATTAAACATTGGTATGAAATGTGAGCGGGCTATCTAGGACTCCGACGGAAAACCCTATTCTCTCATCTGGGTTCTTTTCTCTTGCTCAGAATATGAGTACACAGTGCGTACTCTGCATGCCCAGGCTGCATTCTGACAAAATGAGTCACTCTTAGGTGAACCCAGTCCAATTCTCTAACCTGTGGCGACAGGACATAAGAAACGGCATGAGGAACACCGAGAGAGCGAGACCCTACAAGAACACAGACAGTAAGTAGTCAGCAGCAGTGGAAAGAGGGACAAACGTGTATCACTTGATAATGAGGGAACAGAAAGGGCCAATCACAACTGCTGCAATCAACAGGGCACACAGGGCGGATTGTGAAACCTCCTGCTGGTACTTCTGGAATGAGGCCAGCACATGGGCGAGAGATCTCAAAGTAGATACAGAACTTGAGGCTGCATGGACAGACGGCAGGGCTCGGGCCAGCAGAAGACAGGGCTGCCCCTGGCCTTGGTAATGGCGTCAACCTGTAATCGAGCAGTTGTTGAGCATGTTCCGCTCATGTATGGGCATGAACATGCAATTTGAAAGAGATGATCCTTTCCTTTTTTAGTTTTAAGTAAACTCTTTTTATGAAGGGAGGAATTCATTATCTCCTATGCCTCAAAGAATCAGAAGACAAGACATTTTGGAAATTAAAAAGTTGTTTTTAAGAAATGTTTCCCTGAAAGATTCCAGTAGGTAAGGATCATAAAACAGTAGACTGACCTTCTTTACGTCCCTCACCAGCAGATGAAGTGTGTTCGGTGGACCAAGTCTCTGAAAGGGAAGCATTCAGCTGTGTTAAATATGTTTTTCTCTTCCACTCCTGGAGCAAAAGCCTATCCTACCATGTAGAATTAATGAATTGTGAGAGCCAGAGCATACCTGACTGTCAGCCTGTTTCTTTTATGGAGCAGAATTGGTTGTGGTTAAGAAGTATCCAGCACATTAAAATACATGTGAAATACTTTTTATTGAATTATTTTAAAGAGTATCTTAAGGTGTACAATAAGAGTGTTAAAAAAAGTCACCAAGTTTTAGTGAGCAACTTCTGAGGGCCCTATCTGCTACTTAAAATCTTAGAATGGGGAAGGAAATGTAAATTCTCAAAACTTAGACTATAATATAAACCAAGGGGATTTCATTCAAGCACTTCCATGCTAATGGAGAGGAGCTCCTTGCTGTGAAAACTTAGTTCTATGTTTTAAAAATGTGTAAAAATGTGAGGGTCCCAAGGAGCAACTGACTGCCCATCCCTGGTGACTTTTCACTCTGATAACATCTTAGAAAGCTAGATTTTCTCTTTGTATAAACAAGTACTCAAACATCACACCCAAGTGTGGAACAAGAGTTAATACCACCCCATAAGGGAGTGACCGGCTAGGCATGGCTGTAGTTGGTGCAAATGTGAACGTGGCTGTGGCCAGCAGCAGGTGGGAACATGACCTCCCAGCTGAAACTGTGTCCCAGTGAGACTGTTCTCATCTGACCACATTTATGCACAGCATGCACCAGTGATAAATGTATTTGGATGGCAGGCTCCCCTGTGTCCTCCCTCCTTCTAGAACACTCACTGTGTTATAAAGCTCCTCCAGCCTCGGGATGGTCAGAAAGTGCTGCATGTTCACTCCATTTTCAATCAGGAGCTTCACAAAGTCAACGCGATCTAAGACCAAAGCATCCAGCATGGCTTGCTCCAAAGCATTCACCTGCACGGACCAAGGGATGGGAGCCTGTGAGTGGTTTCTCAGAGGGACACCAGGCAGAAGGCCCATTGGAGACATGGCGGAAATGCTCGTCTGACCCTCCAGATCCCAGAGTATTCAGAACATGGTCATCTTTGCTCTTCGTCTTGAGTGAGCACGCCCCATCTCCCCCTCTCCTTTCTTCTCATTTGGTCTCTACATATTCTATCAAAATTTGTAAATGATTTTCTCCTTTTAAAAACAAATCAGAGAGGATTCGAAATCTCAGCCATACGGGTGTTACTCTGTCCAGTTTTTATCATTTGTTTCCTTGACTGAGAAGTAGCCGCCTGGCGGTGGTGGAATTCCACATGGAATCACGTGGGCATGCGCCATGCCACCAGGACACTGTGTGAGTGAGTGGTGGTGATACATGTGTGCACATACACACGCTGCTGCCCTATCTTGCCTGTATCCTGGCAGCGGTGAGACCGAGAACAACCACGTGATGTGTGCCTTCAGGCTCCCGGCCCAAACAACTGCCGTCATCCCCACACACCCAGTCATGGGCTCTGTCTTTCAAAAAGGTTTTGTTGCACAAATTGCATTTATTCGGTGGTAATTGGTTTGTCTCCCATATTTTCATGCATCAAGCATCTGCCTGTCTGCTGGGCAGTGAGAGACACTGTTGAGCAAGATGACCAGAATATCCTCACTGGGTGGCATCGTTACCTCCAAAGCAGGAACATTTGGTGTTTTTTAATTTTTAATTTTTAAAGTTTTTGTAGAGACAGGGTCTCGCTGTGTTGCCCAGGCTGGTCTTGAACTCCTGGACTCAAGCGACCTTCTACCTTGGCCTTCCAAAGTGCTGGGATTACGGTTGTGAGCCACTGTGCCTGGCCACATTTGGTGTTTTTGACAACTGACAGCCACACCCCAGTGCACATACTGTTGCTGTCTGAGATATTGACACACTATCCCCTCCATCCTTTATCCCTCCTTCTTGGGATCAGGGCCCTGAGCGGGGCTGAAGCAAAGGCGACAAAACTGCTCTTTCCCCTGAAGAAGGAGGGTGACGCCAACCCTGTGGTCTCCATGATCCTGAGAAACAGGAACAAGGACTTGCCACATACCCAGTTCAGCAGCTCTATCTTCCGGGGGTCAGTTTCTTCCTCCACTTCTTCTTTCACTTTCCCTTTTTTCTTGCCTTTTCCTTTTCCTCTCCCCCCCTTGGTGGTGGCTGTGGGTGGCTTCTTCTCCTTCTCTGTGGCTTTGCTATCTGTTGGGGGGGCCAGGCTTCCCAGGGGCTGCAGTCCACAGAAAGCAGAGTTGAGAAAGGTTATTAAGGCTGTCCCTTGTTCCAAGACAAGTGGGCCAATCCCCCCACCTCTGTTCATACACGCACACACACTACATATGCACACATGTGCACATGCACAAATGCACACACACAACGTATACATACACGTACATACACAAACAGTACTCACACATGCACACAATGGGAATGTGCACACCCACACAGTGAACACACATGCCCCCACACATATGCACATGCACACATGTACACATACACAGTCTGCACACACACGCACATACTCAGTCATCACAGACCTGGCTGTCTGCTGGAGAAAGCCCTGCTACCATGAATCACTGTTACTCATGTGCACAAATGCATACTGGCTTGCTGCAGTGACTTTGCATACTTAAAGTGGCTGATACTTTGACTTTCCTGTGTGCTTTTGCACAAAGGAAAGGTTGCTGAGGGAAAAGTTCAAAGGCACCAAAGAGATGTGCCCATAATTGTCTAGTAATAGGAGAAAGTGATCAGGAGGGGGTCAGAGACAACGGATATAACCGTGGACACCTGCCAGAATATAATCGTGAACTAGAGCTTATCGGTGGGTGATGAAGCTGTCCGGGTGTCACTGAGATGCGTGCATTGTGGGGACAGACTGGATTCATCGAGGGGAGAATGTCCTCTTCTCTAGGGAACAGGAGGGAGAGCAGAAGTGGGCCTGTGCCCTGGGCCCGGTGTCCTGGAGCAGTGGAGAGCACGGGGGTGTGACCTGGTGCACGCACAGAGCCAGCACTTACACAACCCGCCCCTCCAGCTGGTGTCCTCTCTGCCTGCTCCTTTGGCTAGCTCTCCTGGGAAGTCATCTGCCCGTGGCTTCTCCATTCCCCTCCTTCCCAAACCCCGTCTGCGAATTCTCCCCTGCCTGTCCTGGGCTCTGGCTTTGGTCACTGATGACTGTGCCACGCCAGTCTCACTGGCATTTCTCAATGCCCCTCGGGCTGGGTTCTCAGCCCATCTGATTCCACAGCCCACTTCCTCCTAGAGCCTCTTTCCTCGGCTTCTCAGGCAACACAGACTCCTGGCTTTCATCTTTGTCTGGCCTCTGCTTCTCGGTGCAGCTTTAAGTGTCAAGGCTCTTCTGGGCTCTGTCCTCTTTGTGAAACCATCGATAGTCAAAATTCATGTTATTTTTGAATATGAGTTCTGTCGTGGAACCAATGCGGTGAAGACAGCTTGAAATATCAATGAAGTGTTTGGGAAGGATGTGGCTAATGAACACACAGTACATCGATGGTTTGAGAAATTCCATTCTGGTGATTTTAATCTTGAAAATGAGCCATATGGGCGACCTTAGACCAAGGTGGATAATAATGAGCTGAAAGCTGTAGTAGAAGTGAATCCATCTCAACCTACATGTGAATTCGCAGCAAGGTTTGACGTTACTATTCCAACAATATTGGACCATTTGAAACAAATCAGCAAGGTAAAGAAGCTGGATAGATGGGTTCCACATTAATTAAATGAGCGCCAGAAGAGAAATTGTCTTAATGTTTGTCTTTCTTTGCTGTCATGACATAAAGGCAAACCATTTCTACACCATATTGTTATATGTGATGAAAAATGGATTCTTTTTGACAATTGCAAGCATTTGGCACAATGGTTGAATAAAAATAAAGTGCTGAAACACAGTCCAAAACCAAATATTCATCAAAAAACCCTAATGGTGTCTGTTTGGTGGTCCAGCACTGGTATTATCTACTACAGCTTCATGAAACTTGATCAATCAATTACAGCGGATGTCTATTGCAACCAATTTGACGAAATGATGATGATGCTTGTAATTAAACAGCCGAGATTGGTCAATAGAGACAGGCCAGTTCTCTTACAAGATAACAATCAACCACATGTCGCACAATCAATGCTCAAACTACAGAGGCTGGACTTGGAAACTCCCTCTCATCCACCATATTCACCAACTGACCACCATTTCTTCCAGGCTTTGGACCACTTCTTGCAAGGAAAAATATTCAATTCTCAACAAGCTGTGGAAAACACATTTCACAATTTTATCACCACTCGCTCTCCAGGCTTTTTTGCTGCTGGCATAAGCAACTTACCATTAAGATGGCAAAATTGTGTTGATAGTTTAGGCACATATTTTGATTAATTGTACAGCTTTTTGTTTGAGATATAATAAACTAAACTTTCGATTCAAAATTGGTCATTTCATATTTAATGACCTAATGCATACATGTAACCAAGTAACTCTCCTACTTAAAATCCTTATGTGGGGTGAGGCAGAGATTACGCTGAGGGAGGTGTGTGCGTTTGTGTAGTGTCTGGTCAACGTAGAGATATGGATGACAAAGTGCCTTGGCTGACTCCTCATGCAGACAAGACCATCACGGTCCAGAATGAGAAAGTGACACAATGTTCAGTAAGTCGTGCTGGGAAAACTGGACATCCACATGCAGAGAGATAAAGTTGGACCCTCACCTAACACCATATCCAAATATTAACTCAAAATGGATCAAAGACCTAAACATACAAGTTAAAACCACAAAATACTTAAAAGAAAACATAAGACAACAGTGTCACTATATTGGATTTGGGAATTCAATTCTTAAATATGACACCAAAGCTAAAAAAGGAAAAATAAACAAAAAGAATGGACTTCATGAAAATTAAAAAATTTTGTGCATCAAAAGATACTATCAACAGAGTAAAGGCAGCCACAGAATATATTGTAAATCATATATATGTTAAGGGATTAATATTCAGAATATACAGAGAAGTTCTAAAACTCAATGATATAAAACAACCAAACTGATTAAAAAACAGGCGAAGGACTTAAATAGACATTTCTCCAAAGAAGACTTACAAATGGCCAATAAGCACATGAAAATATGCTCAACATCACTAATCATTAGGGAAATGTAAATCAAAACCATCTGAGATACTACCTCACACCCATTAGGATGACTATTATCAAAACAACAGAAAATAACAAATATTGGCAAAAATGTGGAGAAATTGGAGCCCTTGTGCACTGTGGTAGAAATCTAAAGTATATACCCAAAAGAATTGAAAGCAGGTCTTGAAGAAGTATTTGCACCCCTGTGTTCATAGCAGCATTATTCTAAACATGGAAGCAACCCAAGTGTCCATCAATGGATGCACAGATAGCAAAATGTGGTATACACATACAATGGAACATTACCACTCCTTGAAATCTATTCTGCAATTTTCTAGGTTCACTGCCACATCATTTTGCCTCACAACCATTCAAGGAGTAATTTATTTTGCTCTGAATTCCTTTACCAAGGGTGGGAAAACCAAAATATCAAGAGGAAAATTAAAATATTTAAGGTATTGTACAATTTTTCTGAATTTGGGTAATTCCATAAGCAACATGTACAAACACTCTGCCCCATACACTACTCCTTTAATATACTGATCTTATTCCATAAACTCTTCACACTAATTTGATAAAAATTTAGTGTTGTAAAAAATGAAATGCATTTGCGCAGCAATTACACCAGGCATGTTTTGAGAAATACTGTTTTTAAAACCTAACATAAGCCGTTTATATAGTCCTGCCCCCACTTTAAGCAGCAGAGCCCTTTTAGCAAATAAAAATCTTCCCTGAATTCCAGTCTTCAAAGAGGATCAAAGAAGCTGTTTTGATTAAAGGAGGAGTAGGAGGCCTAGAACCGTTTATCACACATGCTCATTACGTGTGCTCACACGTGTGCGCATGCACTGCTCGTGCTACATCACACACACACACACACACACACACACTCTAGCCCCCAGCCACACCATACCAACCATGGCTACACATATACTCACCTATACGTAATCATACCACATACAGACACACCACAAATCACATACACACAGACTCCCTCCACACACACGGACACTCCATCACAGATGACACACTCGCCTACATACATGCTATACCCACACACATTGCACTCCCGCACAGACACCACACATATACACCACACACACTAAATCACACACGCCACACACGCCACACATCCACATACACCACACACTTGCACACAGACACACCACACACAATGCACTAAGCTACAACACAAACACTACACCACAAACACCACACGCTACACGTAAAGAACACATACACATCAGACACATATACACACAGAGTTCTCTAGGCCTCTAGGGTTTCATGGAACATGGTTTGAAAAATCAGTGCCCTGGATGGAAGCAGTAATTAATTACTTAATTTTAATGAGCTATTTTCTTTCTTCTTTTTCTTTAAAAGGGCAAAAACCCACTGTCACCGACAATGATAAAGTATTTTGTGGTTGATTTCTTCAAGAGTACTGGTTTGAATCTGGAATTAGTGCTAGTAGCTCTTACTTCTTGTTGGTTCTTTGAGGTTAAACAGAAACATCTTCTAATAATCCTAATGGATTACACATCAGATAATCAGAAACCCCAGATATTAAATAATTTCCTGAGATCCATGCCACAAGGGAGAACATACTAATATGTCATCTATACAAAGTCATGATAAAATGACATGAGTTGAAAAAAAGTTTCACCGGCCAGTGGGGCCCAAAGACAAAGATCTGGCTTCGTGCTATGTCAACGCGGTTCCAAGCCAGTGCCAAGCTCAGCTGATCTGGAGCCGATACATTTGTTCCTGGAAAGGCAAGAAACAACAGTGATTTTTCACTCCATGCCTGGACTGCTCGGGTTTGGCAGGTGCTGGATGATGAACACAGGTTTCCCCCAGGCTGGCTCGATGTCAGCCTGGAACTAAACATCGCTGCCTTTTCTCTCACCCCTGAATAAGGCCCCAAAGCTAAGAACCCCATCATTTCAAAGAGCTTCCTCAGAGAAAGGTGGAGGCAATCTCTTCCCATGTCAGCTCTGCATGGTCTCCTTGGGAGGGACAGAGGAGGAATCCAGTGACTTGGGACCCTCATCTGCAAAAGGGCAGGAACCATGGGACTGCACAGCCCTGGGACTGCCCAGATGCCTACCAGGCCAGGCCAGGCCAGGCCAAGTGGAGCCGCCCTCCACTCCTAAGAGCGCCAGTCCCTTAACCAAAGAGAGGTCAGCACAGCACTGTCTGCAGCCAGCCTGGTGGTGCCTCCTACCCTCTCCTCTCTCTTTCCTGGCCCCTCATGGCCCCAGGCTAGCCAAAAGGCAAGGAGAAAGTGTGCGTCCCAGAGCAGACCCCACCCCCATGAATGCCAGGCCAAAGCCTGTCATTAAGAGGCAGGATGGGGAAATTGGACAGAGCACTGCAGAATGCAGCAATTGCAAATGAAAAGCAATTTTATGTTTACACTCTGTGAATTGAAGCCCTCAGTGAACAAGTTACAAATGGAAATGGTTCTGACTTTAGCCTACTGTGGTCCATGGGCACCCACAGACCCTACCCCACAGAAACCCATACTGAGCCTATCGTTCTACCATGGCTTTGTGCTGAGACCACTCCAGGCAGCCCGGTTGGCCCGGGTTCTAGCACCAGCAGACATAGTCCATGGGAGGCAAGGACGGAGAAGGATTGCTGGCCAGGACAGCATCAGAGGGAGAGGAGTCACCATTTCCCAAGAGCTCACCTTTCAGCAAGGCAGTTAAAATTGCCATCTCGATGTCCTGCTGACCCTCAGAACCCATTCTAAACACAGTGACCTAAAAACATAAAACGACTGAGTTAAAGCAAAGTCGAAAACGAGGGAGAATTGAGGTGCTTTTACAAAATGACCCCAGAGACTGACACAAAATAAAATGATCCTGAGTGCTAAACAATTTTAA
Organism: Lepilemur ruficaudatus; assembly: GCA_963574885.1. Classification (NCBI taxonomy): domain Eukaryota; kingdom Metazoa; phylum Chordata; class Mammalia; order Primates; family Lepilemuridae; genus Lepilemur; species Lepilemur ruficaudatus. The sequence goes on along the minus strand of CAUYRT010079609.1, from coordinate 11,637 downwards.
ACCAAGTGCTTTGATTTCCAAAAGTTGCAGCATTGCTCTTGCTGACAGTGAATCTTTGCCTGAATTCTGATTTTATTATTTACGAGATCTGTTCCGATACCCTTAAGAGGAGGGAGCCCATTCAGGATCTACACTCCAATATCTAATTTACCATCAGAGATGATAAAATTGTATCTAATCAGATAGGAGATATTTGTAGGAAATGTGTAAATTTAGAATTTTGGAAAGGCTACCTTGTATGCATAATAAGAGTGCCTATTCCTTATAAACACAATTAAGGAAGGAAGGAGTGGGAAATAATTACTGCATTTGGAAAATGAAATGATAGAACTTTGGAAGCATGTCTAACAGGGTGATATATATCCCTCTTCCCCAGGGCTTTAAATCTGATTAATGTTATGAACCTCAGAGTTGTGCAATGTGGTGTGATGTCATCTCCCATTTGCTAAGGTTTGAAAGCACCTGGGACGACTCTTCTGTGTGGGCTTGTTTTACCTCCCTCACGTGGACACAATTGCCAATTTGGTATGGATCTGTAAACTGCCTCTTGGAAAAAGTCGAACTAAAATATGAACAACTCCATCATGTACACATGGGCAGAATTAGAAAAGGAAACATAATTCTCTCCACAGAGCATGTTTGGAAATAAATTCAAGACACTTACGAGTTCTTTCTTCTTCATGCACTCCATTATAATTGCAAACAGCTGATGTGATTGTGACTTATTATAATTAAATGTTTTCTGAATGGTAACTAGAAGCTGATCCCTGAGGGACTCATTTATTATCCTGTTCAAAGGAAACACAAAAGAGAACAAAACAAGGCAAGTTAAATCTGTACATGAATGAATCAGGCATCTCTATGTCCATCTGGTGTCTTTGATTTGAGACTTTGCTGTTGGAGGGCTTCCTAGCATGGAGACAAAAAGTGACCACAGTCGAACACCACATTCACACTTGTCCTAAACTCCAGCCTTGTTGCAAACTGTCTAAGGGACAATGAAGATGGCAGGGAGGGTATTCCAGCAGAGAGAGAATTCCTCAGAACATCCTGCTCCTGACAGTTTGCCCGCATGCTGGCCTTGGGAAACGGGAGCGGGGATCTAGCAAATCTTGATGATTTAGACATGCTTGGAATGCCTAAGCGGACCACTCCAGATTTTCTCCTGGGCCCTGCAGGGAGGCAGTTCCGTACCCACCCTTCCCCACGCGTGAGAAATCCTACCCGCCTTCTTCACAGTACTTGTGTGCAAAGGACAGGATGTCCGAGGCTCGGCCGCTGCCATCACAAATCACCACAGGGACTGGAGGGTCTTCTCGAAGGTATTCCAACACGATGGAAACCACATTAGGGCCCCCTTCCACCACGAGGCCCACGAGGGGCACGCCCTGCCCTAGTCCTGCAACACAAACCACATTCATGGGTCTCACCAGCGTACCGCAACGGCACACCACACCCTCCACTCGCCTGTTTAAATTCCTGAAATGCCACGAAGAGTAATAACGTTACGGATGCTCTGAGTGGCGATAGTGTTTACCGAGGCTGGAAGGAATTCAAGCACGTGATGATGGTTTTCATTCTTGTATTCAAACCCCATATTATGGGCTCAATGGGAAAACCAAGATCTCAAAATCCTGAATGTTCTGGCTAACATGGGGTTAAACTCCATGTAACTCACCTGGCCTATGGGCTACCTCAAGGTGAGCTGTGAGAACCATTAGAAGATGCTTCTTGCCGAAAATATACCTCCCTTGCAGCCTAACCCTGGGGTCTGAAATTTGCACCCTGATGGTTGTCCCCTAAAGAACCATGCAGTGAAAGGGGATCTGGACCAGCCACCAGGAAGGTTGGTTCAATTTCTGGCCTCTCCTATATTTGCATTCTGACATTGGGCCAATCACCAAACTGCCATGAGCCTTAGGCGACCATCTGTAAAAGGTGAATAATCAGAATGCCTCCCTTCCTTCCTGAAGGAGCAATATATAAAATATAAGAACACATCTGGCTATCAAAGAGTTTTATAAACTTTAGGGGACACACAAATATGATATGCTATTGTTGCTGTTGCTTCCAATGCCTGGAATAAGGCAGGGTGCGATCTTGTAGGCAAACACATGGGCCAGTTAGTGACTTGCTCCCAGGCTCCTCTCTCTGTCTCTATTAGATAATAGGACTCTTCTAGAGCACAGAAGGTACAGAACCAACAGGATGGGCTGGGAAGCAAGAGGTGGCAGGAGGATTCTGGAGAGAGAAGGAAGAGAGATTGGAGACAAATTCGCCTACTTCACAATTCTGCCCCAAACTGGCCATGACACAGTATATGTTCTGATCCTGTTTCACCAGATATCTGTTAGTTGTGATGGGAATTAGTTGATTAACATTAACAAATGGCAAGTAAGAGCAGTGTCCTTGGTTTCACAGTTCCGAAGGGCTTCACATAAAACCTGCTGGCACAGGTTATGAGAAGATTTGAGAATTTCAAGTGGGAGGATTCAGAGTGTCTGGTTTTCTTCCACGAGACATTTCTGTACTCTTAAATATTTGGAATGACTCTGCTGTCTCCAAGCAGAATAATTACAGTTAAGTTCATTTCGGCAAACCCGCATTGAGTTTTGCCACGCCCTGGCTGAGAGATCCTCCACAAATGGACCAAGATGACCCGGACTCTGCCCTGTGAGATTTCCAACCCAAGCAAGGCTTGCCATTTTAGATCTTCAGGAGTATGGTGGCCAATTCACCTTCTTTTCTAGAAACGGAACAGCAGTGCTTCTTCTTGGCTTAGACTGGACTCCCTGAAGCTCCGTGCTGTGGGAGGTGACGACTGAGCACCCCTTTGCTGTCCCTGCCCCACTCAGAGCCCTAGGCAAAGGATGACAAAGGGAAGCCCACACGTCACATGGCCAGGTGAAGGGAGGCAGTGTGAAAACTCACAAGTGCAGAAAATTTCAAGATGTGAGAACAAAAAAACGCAGTCATGAATCAGCTTGTCCATCAAGATCTGGTTCTTGGAAATCCACAAATTTTCATGATGGGCCACTCCCATTCCACACACCTGTGCAGCATCACAGTCCCTTACGTTGTGCTTGGCAATGACTATTTTCCAGACCTACATTGTCTTCCAGAAAAATCTCACCAGTAATGGTAAAAACAAAACACTCTTCAAGATCATTTAACAATTGTTTGACAGTAAGAACTGTTGAAGTATGAACTGTTCCAAGAGATTATACCAGTTATTTTAATTCTAACCAATTTTTATCATCATTTCGTCTGGTTGAGGTTCATTCCATTCTAGTTCAACCTCAGCATTCTTCCGACAGCATCAGCTCCCCCTCAGGGCTGGCCCACCTGGACTGGCAAGGATGATGCATGTCAGGAGCACATGGCTCCTGTAGCCCTCTCCAGAGATGTCCCCACCTGGCCATCTCAGTCTGAGTGAGAGACCCAGAGCTACAGAGATATTTAATGGTCACCTAACACTTATCAGTTGGTAGAAGGAATTCTAAGTCTTTTGAGAAATTAAAAAAAATATATAACAATAGTAATCACAGGGAATGTGAACTACTAGGCAACATGGTGGGCAATACTATCACCATGGCGACCACTGCAGGGTTGTTTCTTGTGCCAACTTGTGAACCTGGGGCAAAGCATCACCACATACTTAATGGCTGCAGTTTGGGAGGTGGCTGAGATAAAGGGTCTAGCTAAATCATTTTCTGTTGATCTAACATGAATCAAGGGTAAAGCTGTCAACGCCCTTGGGCAGCCTCCTCGGCCTGGCCTCCGTGGCGGTGGCGTTGCCCAGCTGTAGTGCCAGGGCCCTCGCCAGCACTTACTTGTGTTGATCTTCTGCAGGGAGATGTGCTTCTCCAGCAGCCTCCGCAGCCTCACCTCCGCGCCGTACTTGCCCAGGGTGCCGTTGTCGGCCAGGATGAAGTGAGTGTGGGAATTGTTGAGCACCGAGAGCTTACTCAGAGGGTTGGACATGGTCTGGTACACTCTTGTTACCTGACAAAGTGTACAACACACATCAGAGCTGCAGAACTGAGACATCAGACCGACAGGGGAAGCGAGCAGAGTACATATGTCTGTAATGACTACACTTAAACCTACCTTCACTTCTCTACCCTACCTTTGAAGGTTTTCTTTGTGCTAATTGTTATATTAAAATTAAGAAAATAATTATTTTAGATAATGACAACCTAGCACTTGCCTTCATGGGCATTTATGGCAGAGAAATGAAAACTTATGTTAACACAACATCCTGTACACAAACGTTTATGGTGCTTTATTTGAATAGCCAAACGAAACAACCCAGATGTCCTTCAATAGATAAATGGTTAAACAAACTGTGGCACATCCATGCCATGGAATACTACTCAGCAATAGAAGGAATGACTATTGATACACATGGCAACCTGGACAAATGTCCAGCCAACTATGTAAAATTTTTAAAAAAGCCATTCCGCAAAGGTTACATACTTTATGATCCCATTTATAAAATAGTCTTGAAATGGGGGGCAGATTAGTGATTTCTAGGGGTTAGGGAGGAAGCAGGGGAGGGAGGGAATTAGGTATAGATATTAAAGGGCAACAGGAGGGATCCTTGGATTGACGGAGATGTCCTATACCTTGACTGCATCGATGTGAGTATACTGGTTGGGATATTGGTTGTAAAACATATCACTGGGGCAAGTTATTATTTCTTAGAATTACATCTGAATCTACAATTATCTCAACATAAAGAGTTTAATTTTAAAAGCTTGCCAATGTCTACAGAGAAAGCACTTACATCCTTTCCAATCAGGTCTTCCTTATTCTCCACGATGCCCCACGGAGCAATCCCTATAGCGCAAACCCGGCCTCTGGACTTGGAGGAGTGGTCTTTCAAGGCATCCCCCACGTGGCTGATGACACCTTTGAGCAGCGACAAGAAGTCATATTTTAGGCCTCTCTTCTCCCCACATAGCACCCTTTGTGAACTTTAGGGACACCTGATCTGAGCCCTTACATTCCCTATAGAACAGGGCTGAGACACACTCATCTTCATCATTAAAACAAAATACACTGAAATTCTGAGCTCATAACAACTAGCAATCCTGCAAAGAAAAGGGCAAAAACAGAACCCAAAGCAACTGTGCTGGATTTCCTTTACAAGGTTCCAAGACCTAACGATGGAAGTGACCAGGTCTCTTTGGCTGTCCTTGGCTACCTTCAGCTGAAGTTGAGAGCCAGACTGCCTGGCCTGTTTCTTAACCTCTCTATGCCTCGGTTTCCTCTTCCACAAAAACAGGAAAAGGATTGTTGAGAGGCTAAATGAAGATGGTGCTTGTATGGGGCTCAGTTCAAGGAATAGCACCCAGAGTTCAAGACCCAGAGATGTTGACCATTATCACTATCGTTATTATACTTCCTGAGTTTTTTTTAAAAAGAATAATAACAAAATAAAACAAGCTACTTTCACTTTTGTCATAAATATGACTGACCAGGCAGCAATATGTCTTGTTTTTCATCTTTAATTATTAGAAAGCTCTTTGGGGACCTCAGTGAGTTCTGGGTGGTACATTTGCTGTGAGGGAAAAGGTCCACTCTTACCTGTGCTGACACCCCCGGTGAAGATCCAGGCCCCAGTGGTCATGGCAGCCTTGATCAGGCCTTTCCCAAAGACCTGCTTCAGCTTGGGCTGCATCTCAAAGTTCTGGAGGCCTCCGTGCACAGATATTAAGAGCTTGGGGAGTTCCAGCTGCCAGTCTTTCACCATGAGATGGAGCAGTGAATCAGGCTTGGTGTCATAGGATACACGGATATACTGCAAAAGAGTGTTTGACACTCAGCACCTGTTCTTGGTTTTGCTTCATGTGTCGAAGAGGAGCAGGCCTATCAACCACATCCAGGCAGGAAATGTCTGGTTTGTCTCTCCTTCAGGGTCCTGAGGCCCCCTTTGTGAATCTGTGGCCAAATGACTTAAAGGAGCTTTGGGGAGGATTGTCAGATTTAGCAAATAAAAATACAGGATGCCCAGTGCTATGGTCTGAATGTTTGTGTTCCCCCAAAATTCACATGTTGAAACCTAATCCCAAATGTAATAGTATTAAGAGCTGGGCCTTTAGAAGGTGATTAGGTCATGAGGGCAGAGCCCTCATGAATGGGATTCATGGCCTTATAAGAGAGGCCTGAGGCAGCTTGTTCACCCCTTCCACCATGTGAAGATGCAGCAAGAAAGTGCCATCTATGAAGCAGAGGATGAGCCCTCACTAGATACCAAATCTGCTGGTGCCTTGATCTTGGACTTCCCAGCCTCTAGAACTGTGAGCAATAAATTTCTGTTGTTTATACATTACCTAGTCTAAGGCATTTTGTTATAGCAGTTGAACAAACTAAGACACCCAGTTAAATCTGAATTTGATATAAACACTGAAAATGTTTTAGTACAATATTTTTATTAAATACAACAAATCATATAATATTTGGGACAAACCTGTATTAAAAAATTGTCCATCATTTGAAATTAAAATATAATTGGGTGTTCTGTATTTTATCTGGCAACCCTACCTAACCTTGGAGGAATCAGTTCCAAAGCTGGCTCAGTTGAAACAATGGCCCAAGAAGTTGGAGAAGGGCGTTGTTGAGTGAGTGGGAAAGGGGGTCACAGGCTTGCATCTGAACTTGACCTTCTCCTCAAAGTGAAGGAGAGGTTAATAATCGTCAGATGTCTTGGTTCCTGTGAATTGCTTCTTTGTATCCATGCCAATATGTAGGGTGCCATTCCGGAAGACTGTATATTGTGGTATTTGGAACAGAACTGAATTTTATTTGAACAATGATGTTGGGCCAGTGAAATAAAATAAAATTGCAAAAAGGCTCTGACTGGGCACGTGGGAGTATTATTCAGAATTAGCTGGATGGGATCATAAGCTGAAGCCCCCTTTCTCTGGCAGGGCTCATTTGAAAGGCAGCGGGCAATCCCTGTTTGTATGCAAATGTGAGAGACCTTGGTCTTTCTCAGGCCAGCTGAGTGCAGGCTGGGTGGGGGGGGAGCTATGAACAGACTCCCACACACATCTAAGGGGGAAAATATTTCCAGAGACTCTCAACACATCTAAGGGTGTTTGCAGGTCCACAGTCATTTTTTTAAAAAGAAATTTCTCTCTCAATACTGGAGATGGAGCAATGGGATATAGTTGCAAAGTTGGGCAGGAGCCTGGCTTGTGGATTCAGAGCTTTGGTTTGGATTTATGGGACACTACATGCTCTTTATAACAGTACCCAGCTTCTAAGTCTCATGACTAAAAAACCACATGCACCAACATAAGTCTTGATTTTGCAATGAAATATCTGGGAAGATTGAGCTGCAACTGTGAAGAAGACCCAGGTATCTGCAGTCTGGGGTCTGGGCGACTGGCCTCTGATGCAGGCTGTGGCACCACATCTGAATGCCCCTCTTACCATGGCTTTATTGGAGTATCCGCCCCCCTGGAATTCAAGAATCCCATAGGAATCCGTTGGGTAGCTCTGGGTGTGTTTGGTGACAGACCATTTCTCCGGTTGGGCATCCACCTGTTTGTTTTCCTCTCCATCTTTGCTTTGTGTTGGACTTGGCAGAGGGGGAATGTGCTGGTTGGTGAACTGGCCACAGCAACACCTGAAAGCAAAGGAAAATCAGGCTCTTTCTACGACATTCCTCTCCTTTCCCCTTCATTAGCACAGATGAGTTAACCTGAACAGGTGAGTTGGGCCCAAACAGAGGCATGCTAACATCTCAGTTATCTAACTTGATTAGGGACCACAGATGCCCCTTAGGATGGCCTTTTTCAGATAATCAATGCATATTTATGTACCAGTCTATTTTAAACACATGGGATGGTTGCCCTTCTTTACTGGACATATTTTAACTCTATCTTGACAACTCAGTATGGCCATTGCATACGGAAAAGTGTGACCAAGTACAGTCAGGCCCTCCAAACACCGAGTAGACCTCCAGGATTTTTCAATATTGTTGAACTCTTCTGTTGCTTACTAAAACATTTCTCTCCCCAAGTAAGAGCTGCAGATGGAGTCAGCTTTTGGACTAGAGAGAATGTTTTTGCTGGGTGGATGTGTGATGTGTGCATGTGTGTGATGCACGTGTGCAGAGGGGCCCTTCCGGGACATTTCTCCCTGCTTCTCTGGCAGTTGGTGGCCAAGCACTGGCTTGGATGTCTTAATTACGGCTTCCAATTTACCTGTTAGGGTCTTTCGTGCTGGGAATTACAAAGATACATTCCCGTTTGCAAAAGGTTTTCTCTATCCAAGCTTTCTGACCCTGGAAGAGAGAGAAGTGGAAATCAGACTGATACATTCCCAAACCATCACCTGAATTCATTCTTAACCTTTATAAAATAATATGCCATGAATAGGAGTCTGCCCATAACATCTGAATAGTCAACTCCAAAAATGGTGGATGTAAATCTTTAAGGATCTCAGCTCTGCTGGCTTTTAAGAGAAATGGCTTGGAAATATGTATTTATGGTTCCCATTTAAAAATTTTATTTTACCTTATTTTTTTAAAGGTCATCTTGGCTTCAGATATGGTTTCCATTTTGAGCCCTATTTCATCCATATCCATCTGTTGAAGATCTTTTTTGTGCAAGGTGCTGTGCTGGGTACTGTGGGGACTTCTGAGCAGATAAACTACAAGGCAAATGTCATTCACCATCTGGAAATGGTGAGGGAGGGGTGGAGACAGCTCATGCTGAAGAGGGAGGGAAACTCCCTACAGAGGCCCCGCTGTGTCGGGTGTGTCACCAGCCCTGCTGGCTTTACCTCACGTGGCCCTCTGGTCCTCGGTCACCAGGAACACCTCACACAGAGGAGCCTCAGGATGGGAGTGGGGAAGTGATCTGCCCTGCCTCGGCAGGGCCCAGTTGGGCTTGTCTCCCAGGATGGAGTCAGCAGGTGACAGAGTGGGAAGAGTCTTCCCATGGGTGGTGGTGGCAGGAAGGGTAGCGGGGCAGGTGCCTCAAGGTTCCCTGGCGCTGTGCCTTGGGAGGCAGGTGGAGAGCCAGTGTCCTTCCCTGTATCTCCCTGAGGCCTGACTCAGTGTGTGTTTGTGGTGTTTGTGTATGTATGATGTGTGCATTTGTGTGCTATATTCATGTGTGCTATATTTATGAGTGTAGAGTGTGTGGTCTGATGTGTGTGTGAGTGGGTATGTGTGTGGTGTGCATTTGTGTCTGTGGTGCATGTGTGCTGTGTCTGTGGGGACATATGTGTGGCATGTGTTACATGTGTGGTATGTATGTGGGGTATGTGTGTCTCTGGGGCTGGTAGCAGGGTGGCTGGCAGGCATAGGGAGATGGAGGGGCTTAGCATACCAAGCCCAAACAATACCGAATCAGATCTTAGGGAAACCATGGAGGGCTGAGCCTCAGGGCCTCAGCCACTTTCCCACAGCTGCCATGAGGAGCGCCACAATGTGACCTTTGACTAGGGCAGGACCTGAGGTATCCAGTGGGACAAGGCTTGGTGCTGCTCTCCTGGCCATCCCCACCAACCCAAGCAGCAGTGCTATTCTGGGGACTCCCTTGTCTCTGCAGAGGTTACCTCCTCGGAGGACTACAGTAACAGCCCAGTGTCATGAAGGCCTTCTTCAGTGAGGACACATCAAGGGCCCAATGCCTGATTTGTTTCTCTATGAGAGTCCTGGCACCAGGCCCAGCTATGCAGAGACAAGACCCAAGAATCCCACCCAAACCTGGCCTTTCTGGGGAGATCCCAGAGTTGGTTGGTCACTTGGTTCTTTTTGAATAACAGGAATGATTATATTAATTCAACACTGTACACTTTTTTCCTACAAATAATTTAATGACAGCTTGAGGATAACATTGCTGGCTCAGAGCTTGGTGCTTTTGTGCTAATGAAAGGAAAGCAGGCAGGATGGGCTTAGGGGAAAAAGCACAGGGTGGCAAGCCTCTGAAGTCCCCTGCCCAGCCTTCTTACGTGGGATGTTAGAACAAACAACAAAATAGTGAAGTATGAAATATAGAGGCGGAGCATTTGCTGCCTGGAAAGAAAATGTGCTTTTCTTTTTGCATTTCATGCCTCACTTCTCAGAGAAGCTGGGAGAGCAAACTCTTGGAGTTTTCTTTGTGTTTTTTTTTTTTTTTCCTGTAAGGGTCATGATATTTGGATTATATGCCAACTAAATACAACAAAACTCTAAACAAATATTAAACTCCCATGAATAGGTTACTTTTTAAGAGACATAAGATAGCCATTTTGAAACTGCTTTCTGTGTGTTCTAGGACTGAACAAATAAATCAATGTATTGTAGTAATTGGAGCTAAGCTTCTCACTGTGGGAGAAGGACTTACAAACATGGAAAGTGGGGAATGAACCCTGTAGCACGGGACTAGAACTGAAGTTATCAGTGTTAACTCATGGTTTGTAATATATAGAGATTGACATAAAAACAGATATAAATGTGTATATGTACTCCCTCTCTCTCAACACACACACACACGTAGATATAACATATTGTATTAGATATCTATTGCTTAACACAATAAATTGCCCCCAAACCTAGTGGACTAACCCAAAAAACATTTATTAACTCACAGTTTCTATGGACCAGGAATTGGCTGCAGCTTACCTTAGCTGGGTGCTTCTGACTCTGGGTCTTTCGCAAGGATTTTATCAAGTTATGGGTGGGGACTGTGGTGAAGGAGACTGCGAGGGATCCATTTCTCAGCCCTCATGTTGTTGTTGGCCCCAGACTCCCTCAGTTCCTTGCTACCTGAGCCTCTCTACACGGTGGCTCACGACATGGCAGATGGCCTCATCGGAGTGAGCAAGCAGGAATGCAAGGCAGAAGTCGTGGTCTCTATAAGCTAGTGTCTGAAGTGATAGGCCTCACTTTTGCATAGTCTATCATTAGAAATGAGTCACTCAGTTCCTCTTGCACTCAAGGGGAAAGGATTACAAAAAGCATGAATATCAGGAGGGCCCTGTGGGGCTGTATGCCTACTGCACATACTCGTTTCATGTATGTCTGCATGCACACACAGTCATGTGTCTCCTAGCTCTGTCCACTGCAAGGGCTTAGCAGCAATAACACCCTGATAGCAATGAGCACACCTAGAGCTCAAATGTTGGTTTCTAAATATCATTCTCTACTAAAAGGAACTGGGGCTGTTTGGAGAAATGACAGAATCCAGGGCTGGGGCAAGGAAGTATAAGAAGGACCTGGAACATCTTATTGTGCCAGAAAGTGAGGACATGTTTACTTTTGATATGGGAATATGTCAAAAGAACACAGGATCCACTTGAAGTGGTTTCCACCAGCTTTATCTGGGATTATTTGAGCATGAAAATAAATGATCACAATAAAGAATTATAATCCTTTGACTTAAATAATAACCCATGAGTCCATACTGATACAAATACATACAGAAATAAATACACAGGGGACAGGGAAGGCTCTTCCTTCCAGAGGAAAGTCTCCTAATAAATGTAGAAGGAATGACGGAAGTAGAAAATCACCATTTGGCAACCATCAAGAATCTGTGATGAATGCTAAAAGTAGTGGGTAAAAGTTTGAAGAGTAACAGTACATTTACATAACCTCAAAGTATCTCGTGTAGATATTTATTAATCACAAAG